>PVKN010003409.1:9291-37508 GCA_004027915.1 Capromys pilorides | reverse complement strand
TTGCATTTAATAAGAAATAACAATGTGGCAGTTTCAAAACACATTAGTAGTACATTTCCAGGATTTGATACAATGCATATTGTTGTCCTCCTAGTAGTTATACAGAGCACAGGGTGTAGATGTGATAATTTTTTCTAATCATTATTAGTACAAAAAAATTTCTTCTCATTGAACTAAGAGAAAGTAGTTGTATACATAATCCAATGCTCTATAATCGCAGTGGGTTATTGGCAAATCTGACAATGATGGAAGCCATTGATTTAAGCCTTTTATAGCTCAGCATACTAGTCTATTTTATGTTTTATGCCTCGTGGTTAAACTTTTCTGCTGGGTGCTTAAGGGCAAGTTAAAGCAAGATCTGTATAACAAAACAAGAACCTCCAAAAGGTTTATCACACTGAAGATAGCAATGTGTAACACTAAAACTATGCGTAAAACGCCTGTCATTTCTGGTCTTTTAGATGTGTGCTGCTTCTAATGTAATTTTCGATACTGCTATACTCTCTCAAGTAAATGGTTGGTTTATAAGAAAACAAAAATGGTACTAAATGAGAGTCAGAGACTAGGAAAAATATCGAAGGATTTACAGGCTGCAATTTTGTACATGCTTAGATTTCTAAATTTCTATGTAAAAATGTGTAACTGCTTTTATCCCATTCTATAGAGATTTATTAGAATATCAATGATTGGTAGATGATAGAAATTCCAAGTTAAGTCTAAGATGTTTGATACTTAAAAAGACAGTGATGTTAAGTACCTACATTATAGAGTAATAGTATCACTAAAATTTTTTTCTGAAAGGTTAAGATTATAAGTTTACAGACCAAAACTTGGAGAAAAAGAAGGGCAACAATGATAGCCAATATTTTGGACTTAGCCCTTCAAGGTCAGTGAGGACTCAGGACATAAGAGAACCTGTGCTGTAACATCCTATAACTCAGTGGTTTCCCAAATTTTCTGTTCAAGGAGATTATGGGACCACAGAGGAAAGGGATTGAAGATGTACAGTGTACCTAAGGAGAGTCACCTACAGAGAAAACATTCTCTCAGGCTTTCACAGAGAGCAAACTGGTCAAGCAATGGCCGTGACTGATCCAGATACTGACACTGACAACAGTTCTACAAAGCACTCTACATGGTTTCAAAGTAAATCCTGAGGGGATTTGACTGACCTTGGGAGATACAAATTTTCTAATGTGAATTTTTATTACTTCTATAATAATAATAAAACAATGTCTTCTTTTAAGGTATTCAATGGGCCAACATTCAGCCAGATCCATGTCCCCTTGATTCCATTCTTCAAGCTGAAGGTATCTCTCTGGAGACTAGAATTGCCAAGATAGAGCCTAGTACCCTGTCCCTGGGGCCCTCACAGCTCATGGAAATGACAAGGTACACAGACAGAATGAGGTGAGATGTGGTGAATACCCAACAGGATTTTCAGAATAAACAACTCTAGAACAAGAAGACAAGTCAGAGCTTTGGGGCCTCGGTGTGGTAGTATCACACCTGGCCTGCAATCTCTAAGTTTACAACTGAGAGCCACCCATCTACCAGGCCGACAGTAGGCTTTGGGGCCATGGTGATGACTAAGGTCCCTCTCTTCCCTTGTCCAAAGCCTTAGGAGGTTAGGAGTCACAGACATTAGATGAGTTAGTGAGGTTCTGTAGTACCCTTTCCTGTACTTATTCATGCAAAACTGTGGTGAGAAATTGTTTGTATGGGGGGAAGAAAGATGGAAAAGAGGTGAGAAGGAGAGAGATAGAGAAGGAAAACTGGAGTGTGCTGTCTCAGATACTTTCTCATGACTGGAGCACCAATCCTGACACTCATAACCTGAAAAAGGAGAGGTTTATGTAGCTCATAGTTTTGGTGAGTTAATTGTAGAGTCAACTGGCTCCAAGCTGAGTTGCATGGCAGAGGGATCCAGCTGAGGAAAGTTGTTCCACTCCTAGTAGCAAGAAGCAGAGAGAGCAGGGAGGATTTGTGTAGGAAGGCACAGCCTTCCGGGTCCCACGGGGGTGATCTTCTCTTCACTGGTTCTCTTCCAACCAGGGCTTTCTCCTAATAGCACATTTGTTCCCTGAACCCATCAGAATCCATGGATGAGTATTGGCCCCCACCTTCCAAAAACATGCCTCTGAACACAGGCCTTGGGGACATTCTAGAGCTAAACCAAAACATGCATTCTCAATAAAGCTACCATGTGCACTTTATAAGCTCTCATGATGCTGATAAGAGTGGGTATCATGAATCCCCTCTACTGAAGATGGTAGCTTAGGCAATTTTTAGTCACATAGCAACCAGAGGCAGAAAAGCAGAGTGCTGGTCCCTATTCTTCCAGGGCTTCACCACTCTGTGGTTCTGATTTTCACAGAGGTAGAGCTACTTGAAATCTCTTCTCCTTACAGTAGACAGGTGAGTCTTCTCTTGTGAGTGAACAGGATTGAAAACCCAAGAACACTAAGGAAACCAAGAAAGGCTCGTGCACAGGCCTGTTGGCCAGCAGCACCCATGGACAGATCCTTCCAATGCCCCTGGCCTAGTGACTGTGCTGGTGGTTCTGGAATGAGCCTTGTCCACTCAGAGATGTTTGTATACCCACATGAGGGGTTTCTGCCTCCTCAGCCATTAATCACAAAAATGTGGATAAGTAATGTGGCTCATTTATGTGAAGGAGGGAGCTCAGTGTTGTGGGTTCTAGTTCTCAGGATTAATCCCACTATTTGTAAGACTTCAAGTGCAGTTTCAAAGATAAAAGGAAGAGAGAGTAGGACAGTGAACCCACAGTGTGGTCCTCTTCCAGGAAGACTGCCGTAAGGAGATCATCCGGTTCCCAGTGCCAGCCTGCTCCAGACTGGTCTTGAGAGGTGAAGGTGGATGGGGGTCTCTGTGGCACACTCTGTTCCAGCATCAAAATCACCAAACAAGGCAAAGGATAAACTCGTATCTACAAGAGCATCACCTTTTCCATGCTTGCTTTCACCTTGTCCCCAAATGTTGTTTGATTCATAGGTGAAAAGTAAGTGTGGACTTCCACACAACCTTTTGAGAACACTGAAGACAGAATGGGCTGTAAGAAGCAGAGGCACAAGGAAAATCAGCAATGCATGCCCAAGCTGGAAGAGGACAGCTTGAAAAGCAGCTGAAGTATTAAAGAATGGTGGTACTCTTCAAAACAAAGCAGATCTCTTAAGTGGTCTTTAGCCAGAAGTTTGTAAATGACATTGTTTACAGGTTAGAATTAAATAAATATTATTTCTCCTTCCTTAGGAGAACAGAAAGAACCTCAAAAAACAGCCTGGCCCACCAACTATGCTAGAATTTCTTTTTTTAAAAAAAAATTGGTGATTAGAGTAGTGCCTCAGTTTAAGAACATAATTTATGGGCTGGAGATGTAGCTTAGTGGTAGAGCATTTGCCTAGTATATACTGAGACCCTAGGTTCAATCCCCAGCACCACATTAAAAATAAAAAGAACTTAATTAATGCCAGGGATATATCTCAATGGCATAACACCTGTCTGGCAAGCACAAGGTCCTGAGTTTGATTCCCAGTACTAAAAAAAAAAAAAAAAAAAAAAACTTACTTCATTCCATAATTCCAGGACATATGGCTATATTTGTATTCTTCATTTGCCGAAGGGTTGGCAAACAAAACAAGGTTTTGCCAAATGCTCCTGTTTTCAAATCGAATTATTCACAAACAAAAGAATTCCTGAACCAAGATACCAGGAATTGAACCCAGGACCTGTGCACAGAGCCACATCCTGGGTCCTTTTTTGTTTTTACTTCTTTCTTTGAGACAGTATCACAATAAGTCTACAGGTTACCTAAGCTTTATTTTGGCTTCAGCCTCCCAGCATGCTGCAATTAGACGTATGTGCCAAGATGCCTGGTGTGGAAATTAGCTTTTGAGACTCAAAGAGTGGCAGGATTTCAGTGGGAAGACTAACTTAAAAAATGAAAGTAATGTTAGCTTAGGAACTCATGATACCCTCAAAGCACGTGTTTATTATCCATCCACTCAGAAACATTCATTGAATGACTATAGTGGGCCAGACTTTGAAGGGAACATGAAGATTGAGAGATGACTTCTAGGAAGGACCCTTGAGATTTACACACAACAAGCTAGAGCTTAGTGAAAGACAGGGATACATTGAGGAAACAGGATAGGGAGAGGGCATTCTGGCTGGTGGTCTCCTGGGGGCTGGACTTTGAGTAGCAGAAAAGAGGCAAGGCCAGTCTTGGCAAGGCGTCTGGGCCAGGAGAGCTGTGAAGGCAGCCTGGTGCCTTGAGCACAGCTGGGGCCAGAACCCAGCTCTCCCATTGTGCACTCAGTCTCTCCTCATGCTAGATGCCATTGGTCACTGGTGATCCAACTTAGCTACACACTGGAACACTTGAACAGGTTTAAAGCCATACTGATGCCCCGGAATGATCAAGACACTGAACTTGCTACCAGTTCCCTAGGGACCTCTCAGGGCAGCCCAGGGTGCAGGTGTGTGTGCCCAGCAGCTTCTCTACTCCTGGCACTTGGAAAAAATTCAAGAAGTTTGGCCAACCTCTTCAATATGCCCTACAAGGTCCAACAGGTGACAAGTGTTTCTAGGAAACATGGAGACCCATTACCCACCTGAGGGGTGGAGGGCACAGCGGTTCTCAGCCTGTTTTGGTGTCACAGTTGTTCTTGCAACTCAGTGACTTAGACAAGCATGTAACTCTCCAAGCTTTGGTGTCCTCCAAGTAATGATGAAATTGGCGTAGTAACCACATGGTAGGCTCCACAGTGGTCAGCTGTAACCCCTTTGGGACTACAAGTTACCATTAGAATGTAGTGGTAACAAAAGCCTTCAATATCTCCTCAGAAGAATTCATATGGCCACAAATAAATTCGAATCCCATTTCAGTGATCAAGAGATTCCCGCAAAACATTTCCACCAATGGAGTTTAGCAATACCTCCTTCAAAGGGGGTCTCACATGCACACATCTCTGTGGGTATAGAAATTTTGCTCTGGTTAAGGTTTAAATTATATGCAAGCTCTTCTCAACCTGTCCAACTCTCTTCAGATTTCCTCTGGATGCTACTTTTACTGTGAAGGGGGTGCAGAACCAGTTAGAAGCCCGGGTTTCAAACAGGAATAATATATACGTAAACAGATCGAGGTGAAAGTGGAAACCGATGCATCAAGAGGAGAATGAGAACCAGATGCCTTCGTTCAGGGCCCGGCATGGGGAGGGACAGCTGTGAGGGCCTGCTCTGCAGGTTTACCTCTAATCAAGCTCATAAGGAACAGAACAGAAGGCAGGATGGGGAATGGCAACCACAGAACGACCAAAAAGGTAGAGCGGAGGTCAGAGAGAGAAAAGCAGCCTTCTCAGAAGCCCCAGAAGAAGGCTCGGGAAACAGCACAGAACACGCCATCAGGTGCTGTGACTGCTTTGCCAGCAAAGCACCGACACCCTGGATTAGCTAAGTAGGAAAGCAGCCTCCCCGAGGAGCCATGTCAGCAGGTCCCATTCTATGCCCGTAAAAGTGGAGGACACTAATTCAAAAAAGAGAATCCATTCTGTGAATTATCAATGGTGGTGATCAGCTAAGTGCTGGTTTCTCCTCCTAGGAACTTGGTTCCACTGGGGCCCAAGCTGGGCTCATTTTCTCTGAGCCCCCACATACCTCCCATTCATGTTTCCCCTGTCTAACTCTTGAGTCCTTGAGCAGCCTCTTGTCCTTCTCCATGGTGAACCCTGTGCTCCCCAAAGCTCATCCTCAGCCTCCTGCTTCCCGCGGGCTCCTCTCCTGCTTCTGGGCATACAGTGGATTCTCTGTCCTCTGTACGTTTCAGACGTGGACTGTAATACTTGTCATAATTTGAAACACTGTTTCATCTTCTAAGTAGGACTTAACAAAATGAGGTCGTCAACCTTGGCTGAGCTTTATAAAGCAAGTTGTGTGGACCTGAGCTCTACTCAGCTTTGCTCAGTGCCTCTGTATGTGCACACTGAGGGGCAGAGCAGAAGCATGTGCAGTTGCCTTACAGCACTGTTTGCGAAGTGTGGGCTGCAGGCACAGTGTAGCGATGGCCCAACACACCTATCTGAGAACTAGAACAAATCTAGAAAGCAGATGGAAGACAATGCAGTTCTTCAAAGAAGTCTCCCTGAAAGCACACAGAACAGTTGGAAAAGACCTGTGGACTCCCACAAACCAGCACAGCAAAATGGGGATAGGCCAAGGTGGCATAGCACACTGTGAGCCACAAGATGGGAGGTGAGCCATACAGCGAAACCTCAGCCCCACACCTATACCCTGAACACACCACATGAGCACACCAGCCTTTCCCATTCAGGAAGAAAGTGCAGAATCAGGACTCAACCTTCTTATCCCTGCACCTAGAACTGCATAAGTGAGATAAAGTAGACGCAAAGGCCTGTAGACACAGATCCTGAAACCTTGCTTAAAAGTAATGTGCATTGGGCTGGGGACATAGGTCAGTGGTCTAAGCAAGTGCAAGGACACAGGTTCCATCTCTGATACCAAATGCTATGCCAGCCCCCCACCCCCCCGCCACAACCCCAGGTGCACTGTTCTGGCCACTGAACCCAGGCATGGTGGGGCACAACTGTAATTTGAGCACTGGGGAAGCTGAGACAGGAGGATCACTACAACTGCAAGCTGCGTACAAAGACCCTGTACCAAATAAATAAAAGACTTTCTTTAATTTGTAAAAAGTAATGTCCATGTGCTTATGCACCATTCCACTTTCCCAGATTCTGTTTATTGTAAGCTAAACACTGTAATGTAAAATACCTACAATGAGAGGAGCTTTGGAGCCATTAAGACGAGACTCACACAGAAAATCCCCTTGGGGCTCATCAGGGTAGGGGCCTTCTTAGACCACGGTTTCTTTTTCAGCAGGCCCAGTTGTCCTTGAGGTGTTTGTGGCAGAGCTGAGACCTCCCCTCTAGTATGGTGAGCATCTCCTGAGACCCCTTGGGGTGACCACATTCCTAGTGCCTGGGCCTTGGTGGCCTGCTTGTGGGTGCCAGCCTGTCGCTGGGCACTGCTTATTTGTTCAACTGAACACCCTGTGTCCTGAGATATTCCAGGCATGATAACCCATGGGGAAGTGATAAGGATAGCAAAACCCAATGGTGCCAGGAGTTTAGGCTACCAGAGACAAATGTGCAGCATGCCGCATCATACATCTTATCAAAGCGAAAGAGTGAGAGTCAGGCTGGGGATTAAAGAACAGGTAATAGAGTCACTTCTTGCAGAAGAGAAGACAGGTCAAAGGACTAATGGTACACACCATCACTACAGAGCAAGCAAGAGCAAGGTGAGGCTGAGGCTATGGGACACAGGGCTGCAAAAATTAAAAACTAACTGTTGAAGACCTTATTTTCCTTAGTCAGCTCTTTGGGCTTAACTTAAGGGAATGAAGAGTCAGTAGGAGGTGGGGCCAGGGAGATATCTCTGTGGCACAAGTGCCTGCCTGGCAAGTGCAAGGTAGTGAGTTCGAACCCTGGTCCCACCAAAAAATTAAAAAAAAAAAAAAAAAGGTTCAGTAGAAGGGTTTGAGTTAGGGAGATCATGCTCCAAAATGGGTTTTATCAAGGTAAATCAGACTTCACTGAAGTGGGGAGAAAGGAAATCAAAGAAATGTGGGAGAAGAGGTGAAAAAATGTGTCACGAAATTTTAAGTATAGAACCCAAGAGATAGACCATGAGAACTGGCTTGAAAATATGCATGAGTTAAATGGGCTACTGTCAGACATGGTGGCCTATGCCTTTTCCCAGCACTCTGGGAGACTGAGGCAGGAGGATCATGAATTTGAGTTTAGCCTATGACACTAGCAATTTACCAAGACCTTATCTTAAAAAAAAAAAAAAAAAAATTAGACAGCTGGGGATATTGGTCAAAGTGAAGGCCTGGGAGCCCTCGGAGCAGTGCCAGAAACCACTCCTTTGCATGGTAAGGAATGCACTTGTGGGGATTAAGCGGGGAGTCAGGCTTTGGCCCACCTTTTTGACCTCTCCTGAGCTGTGGTGACCACCCAGCAGCACAGCGAGACTTCCAGGGCTCGGCACCAGCACAGACATTAGCTCTAACCGGGATTCTAGGCTGCAGCAGCCTTAGGAGGGATGGGAAGATCATGACTGTCTCTCTCAGTAGTTAGAGATACAACAAGGGAACTGCTTCTGTAAGGGTGGTTTGCCCAAGCCTGAAGACTTACAGTGAGCAGGCAGCCTGAAGGATGAGCTTCTTCCAGACAGATGAGCCTTGGACATTGTGGAAACCAGGGAGATGGGAGACGCCTTCGCACCCTGATGGGATAACAGCAGGAGAAACAGGTTGCAGACAGTTCCTGGATGGCAGCCTGTGCCCTGGGACCTCATTTGACCAAAGCCCTGGCTTTCCCAAGGCCAAACCAGGACTCCACAGAAACTCCATGGGCAATGTGGGGACAGACCCCTCTCCTTGCAGTGAATGGGAAGACAGGAATGACACCTATCCATTTGCCATGTTCAAATCAACATCCTGAGGTGGCCCCAGCCTTTGTCACTGCCTCCCTGGTTGGGTTCATTCCTGCTCTGTGCCTTGAGCTGCTGAGGGAGATGAGAGGGGAAACAAAGGCAGGCAGCTCCACGCTGCCTGGGGCCACTCTCACTGCTTGTCTGCCTTTGTGACACAAGAATTTCTTAAGAATCAATTTCAAAATACCAGTTGAAAATCCCTTCTCCTGGTGCATATTTGGTTACAGTAGTGTACATCAGATTCCTCTCCTTCCAGATGTGTAATTGTCCTAAAAGCAGAGTTGTCCAGAATGAAATATTAAATAATTCAAACCTAAAATATTCCAGAAGTAGAGCAGAGAGAGCTCAGTATGTACAAATAACATGCTATGTAGAACTAGGAAATATACATGGACATACATGGTGGCACTCTCTCTCTCTTTCTCTCTCTCTCTCTCTCTCTCTCTCTCACACACACACACACACACACACACGCATGCATGCACACAATGCTCAGTGCACTTCTGTGACTGCTAAAACTATAACATCTGGAATGCCATTCTGGAAAACTTCCAGATGTTTTCCATGAGGAACACTTTGTAAAAATTGTTAGCCTTCTAGGCATTCGTGAATTTTGTAAGGAGAGTACACTCCCAGGCCCACATAGGAGCAAATATAGGATTATAAAGTGCTAAATGCTTTTCACAACTGTATAAGCAATAATGCGCTTTGGGTAAATATTGAGGGAAATTATTTTTACAGACTAAGTGAATGGATAGGTTCCAATCTGCAATTAGAATTGTGTTTCAGAGAAATCAGGGAATGTGGGACAGCTCATCTTAAGGCAGCTTGTCTGAGAGCCCAGGCCCCTAACCTGGGAAACGTCACACATTCTGGTCATTAATGTCTCTGTTTGTAGTCTTTCCAATGTTGGAATAGGCTAACATGGTCTCATAGCTTGTTATATTTATCTTCCTTTCTGAGGATTTTTATCCGGCGTTTTATAAATCCAGCTTCAATTTATGTATAAGCCTCATAATCATTAGCATTATGTTAAAGAAAAGGAAAGAAATGTAAGGGAGAAGTTTGGGGCAAGAAGTAAAAGCCAGTCAAACAATGTTGCTTAAGAAACCCTTGGAAGAATGGTTAGTTTTAAAATGCATAATTTTTAAACATCTTAGAGGACTCTCCAGAGTTTCTTTTGAAATCAGAAATTATGTGAAGCAAGAAAAGAACCATAAAAACTTATTGATTTCCCAAACCCACTGAGTAGAAGTATTTTTAAACCACGATTCACATAAGGGATACATTTGACACATCAAGAGAAACTGGAAACCAGGCTCTGCGCAGCCACATCAGACCCCACTTGCACTGAGTTGTTTACCATTACAAAGTGAAAAGAAATTTGCTTTTCCTCCCTGTTCTTCTCCCTTGAGAATGGCAATTTTTATTGATTTTTGTCCTTTTCCTGAAAAATATGATACTCAAATGACTGCTATAAGCTGGTCAGAAGTCTTCCCTTTTTAAGTCTGTACTTTGTCACTCAACTTTCTTCTGATACGAAGCTTGCCCCAAATTCAGAGAGACCCCTAACCCCTAAGCCATTTTTGTTTGGAGCTGAGCTAAGCCTTCCCCCTTCCATAGTAAATCCCTCAGCCAGGATCTATATCTACAGGAACTGGGAAAAAGAATAACGGCAGACCCCTTCGCAAATAGGCATCTTTCCCACAGCCTCCCTCCATAGAGCCAGAGGAGGCTGAGGGCCAGGGCCACGCAGACAGATGACAGCTTCTCCTAGGTCTGTGTCTTCTTTGTCTCCTGTGTCACTTTCCCTCACCCTCATCACCCTCCCAGCATTTCCACTCTAAAGGCTTTGAGTATACGTCAACAGCAAAATGTTGCACAACCAGGGTTGGCAATCAAATAAAATAGGAAGCACTCTCGCTTTTCATTCTTGGAAGTGCTGCTCAGCCTGCCCTGACATCTCAGTGTCTGACTGGGACTCACTGAAATCAATGGCTGTTGCATCTCAAGCAAAAATACGCGTACTACTAGTCACATTCTGCCCTGCAGCTTCCACTCCACCAGCTACAAACATGGTCCCTAAACACAATGCTTATGGTATTCTAAGCTGTTGGTTGCTAGTATGTATATATATATTTTAAAAAAGCCAGAAAGCTAAGGCTATCCCACTTCTATCCCAGGACTGCTCCAAAGACAAAGGGAAAGAAATGAGAAATTGGAAAATGCCCAAAGAATCAGAAACTGTCATGGGGTCAACCCACCTAGTGTAAATCAGGGCATACAGTTCCAGAGGGTCTCATAGAAACCTCATGCTCAGGTTTAATTTGCCCATCCTGAAGTATTTTTCCTAGTAGTGCCAAATGCCATAATGCTCTCTGTCAGTGATTTGAAATTATTCTATAAGCTACATATCGGGTACACTATTGTTAATGAAATGCACACAAGATGATGAACAACTTCCTTTTCCTGCTGGAGCCCCAGCTGCAACCAGGGCCTGGATCCTTCGTGCTGTAAATCAGCCCTTTGTACTCCAGGAGGATTCAATGAGCTGCAGGTGTGGGCTTGTGGAAGGCCGCCTGGGATTAGGTAGCAGCATTTGATATGAGATTCCAAATAGCACTGGCAATCTACACGCCACATGCGGCCACAGGCTTTGGAGAAAGCAAAGGAAAAACGCTGATGAAATGTGGCACGGGACCATGGAATGCAATGTCAAACTTTCACATCTGCAGGAAAAGAAAGAGTTCCTAATTTTACAGTGATGATGTCATTGAGAATTCATGACAGTGGAAATGATGGGCCAAGGTTTGCAAACTTAACCACTTAGGAGGGTGCTCGTGGAAGGTTGAGTTTTTCAAGGGATAGTGTAGGTTTCTGAGGAAGGCTGATTTGTCTTCCCTGCCTGAGGCACCATCTGGTGTGTGTGTGTGTGTGTGTGTGTGTGTGTGTGTGTGTGTGTGTGTGTATGTGCTTGTGCACCTATGTGTATGCAAACACATTTGCAATTGGGCTCTGAAGAGGAAAAAAGAAGTTGCATTTGAGAGGTTCTACTTAACACAGGGATACAAAACTGATACTTTGCATGCCAAATGGGTCCTTGGAAATAGACTGCCTCTGTGTAATTTAGCATAAAACACTGCTAACTGTCCTTAACAATATATTTTTAAAAGATTGATTTCAGACACTCTGAAAATTCAGCAGCCAAGAAAAACTATCATAGATGCTCACTTTCTTCCTAATGTGAACCACGAAAAAGGCTTCTTTCTAATTTTTTTTTTCTTTTTGAGGCTGAGGAGACATAAAAACAAATCTGGTATTGTGATTAGCATATGAATAAAATATATTGAAAACAAATCTTTAATTTTTAAGAGTCTGTTTTTCATTAGCTTATCTTGATAGTTTAAGTTAATCATTATTTTCAACCATATATGATTTAGATATTATGTCATTAATTCATGTACAGTCCATCTGAGTAATGATTGTGGTTTTCTACTTTACAAATTCATCTACTTCACCAAGAAACCAAGAGTCAAATTCCATGCAACATCTGGTTTCCATTGAATGTAATTGCCATTTGCAGAGTTATAATCATGTGTTATTGTAAGGACCACAGTGTCAATCACTCTCCTAATGGGGAAAATTCAATGCCTAAATACCTGTGAGAACAAGAAGCCGACTTAAACAGGTGCATGCAGACACTGGGCTTTGAGTAGAATTCTAACCTACCCATTTAAATAAATCATTTTAAGGAGAAACAATATTCTTTCCATCCCCTGTAGCAAGGGAAAGCATAAAATCCAGGGCTTCAATCTCCCGTGCTCACTTCCAGTACGAGATGAAGTTCAATCTTTTAAAAAATGTACAAATATGTGCATATCGTAACAGCTCCTTATACTCCGTGTGCTAGAGGGAACTCCCCACAACAAAGCAAGATTGCTGAAAACTGTGGATAAGCGGCTGTCTCCTGATTCTTCCTGCCCTTACCTGAAGTCAGTTGTCTTTCTGCAATGAAAATAAGCTTGGCTTGATGTGAGGAAGGTATTAAACTGCTCCAACAACCCAATCTTTTATAGCTCTAGGGACTTTGGGGCGGATAATCACATAAGAGGTGGAAGAGATTGCAAAGCCCTCGCTGCCAGGGTGCGATGTACGAGCCGTTTATGGCCCGGGGAACCGCAGGTCCCCGACCTCGATCCTCATTATGTTTACAAGCCGAGCTTTGTTTGAACTGGTAAATGTTTGATTGTTCACTCAAAAAACATTTCCTAAGGTAAAAATAACACAGCAGGAACTGTACTGGGATGCAAAGATGAATATGACACAGTCTCCAGGGAGCGAGAACAAATGAGCAGGGGACTGTAACACTTTGTACATCACTTAAATCAGCGCAAATATTAAAACAGTTGAGATGGGACATTTTGTCCAGCCTGGTTAACCACTAATGGTAAGCACAAGAGGGCTTCCTGGGAGAGATGATCGCTTAACTCCAGTTTTAAAGAATGAAAATAAATGGTAAGATTTCTATAACTTAGTGGCTGAAACATAAAGGCCATTCATTTTAGTTCCTGATATAAAAATGTTTATATGGAAAGAAATGTCTTGATTAGACAGAAATACTATAAAAGTGGAATTGTTATTCATTCATCTGTGCATTGAACGTCTGGGACATATAATTTTCTATTGATCATATGGTTTATTTTTTCTTTTCAATGTAATGTAGGTAGGAATTAGGACAGAGGGGAGTAGCAGGAATCACCCAGAGCGATTTGCGTCATCTTTGCGTTATTCTGACAGCATCTTGCGGCTGAAGACCACAAAAGCTTTCAAATATCCATAGCCTTGGTGCTCGATTGTCTTGACACTCATGAATTTTAGTACTGGGCACACTGTGACACTGAGCTTCTGCCCGGGCACGCACGGTTTGTGTAGTGCTTGAAACACAAGCTACAACTTGTCAGTGTCCTTCGCTTCCAGACTCATTTTCCTTGCCAGCAAAAACAGTCCACTTGGTGCTCATCGTCTTTGATACTTAACCACGCCTCCCGGAACCAATGCGCAGCGGGGACCAGCATATCGCTGCACCCCCTACTTTCTTCTCACAGTAAACTAGGGTCTTGCCAAGTACCTAATTAGTCCATCAAAGTGCCCATCTTTTCTTTTCTTTTTTATGTATTTAGTACAGAGTCTACAGGGTCTCACTATACGGCTCGGATGCGTAGTGATTCTTCCTGGTTTTCAACCTCACAAGGCTGGGATTACAGGCGCGCGCCACCATGCTCAGTCTCAGTCTCACTGCAGTGCACCCTGGGGGCATGGTCTACACAGCAGGCCGGGGAGGGTGCCCATCTTAAAGCTCCTGATGGTACCAAGTGTGGAATTCAAGTCTTCAGCTTCCATTCCCCAGACTTAGTGGTTTACCCTGCTCAGCCTCTCACCTGGAGGGCAGAGAGGAGGAAGAGCTTAGCACCTGGCCTGGAATGGCTGTCTGGCATGATTGAATGAATGAAGCTTTTCAGCTCTCAGTAGAAAAGGCTTTTATCCAGAAAGTTTAACCAAGAGTTCACGTTCAGCACAATTTCTGTGATGCATTTTGTAATCATGTTCACAGCATACTTATTCTCACCATCTCTCTCCCTTCCAAGCAGCCTGTTGAGAGTTTCAACACGCTCTGAGCACATCAGCCTTGCAGCTGTTGAGGTAACACAGCAGCAACGCTGGACGCAGCAAGATAAGGCAGCCTGAAGTGGGTAGGGGGTAGTAGATAGACAAGTGGATGACCCATAAGTAACGAAATAAGAAAATTACAATGACCTCCACGACAGGCTTGTGAAATGACAGAGACAATCCTAGGGAGTAGCTGTGGCTCCAGACCCAGGGGTCCTGCCTTCACTCATTAGTCTGTGGCCTCAGTAAGCCCCCATTACATCATCAGCCCAACAGGAGCCGCAGCCTCCACCCCACCCAGCCCACACACTTGCTGAAAGAATGGCTAGAAGTGTCTGATACAAAGCTGCACAAAGTATAATGCTCTGAGAAAATGCAGGGAAGTTATTATTATCACTGACAAATTGAGAGGTGCTTCCCTTTCCAGCCGAGGTTGCCAGAGATTGGTTTATAGCAATAACATCTGTCAGGTTGAGGCCTGCTGAAGATCCTGAGCCCAGTGAGGCAGGAATCCAACTGCAGTGATCTCTGAAGTCCAGATGAAGACTGCTGCTGCTCAGAAAACTCCTGTTGCATTCCTGTTTTGTTTATTGCTTTTTAACAGAGACAATGACTGAAACCCAAGGAGACTCTGAGGTTTCTGCCAAGCTGAATCCACAGCTTCCAGAATGCCCAAGGGTCTGCTGTGGCTCACACAGCCATGTCCAGTGACAAGGACACAGCACAGAACATTTCCATGCAGGCTTTCCAATCTCAGGTCCTAAGGCCCCTTGGGAGGCAACTCACTAGCCTGTTTATCCTCAGGGTTAGGGATCCACCACTTCTCATTTTCTGGTTTGAGGAACTAGAATATGAATACTGGGAAAGTCTGAGCCTCCAAAATGCACACACATAGGCACATGAGCTTTGGTCAGTGCAATGGATACCTGAATAACAACATGGAAGAGGGAAGATCTTTGAATGCACTTTGTCCCAGGAGATTCCTCCCTCACAAGCTTCAAAGGAGGGTCAGTGAGGATAGTGGTACTGGCCACAGCTGCGGGCAAGATCCTCCTGAGGATTAGCTGTCAGGTACCTGCGATTACACCAGGTTGTGTCAATTGACAGTCATGGGGCCTTGGTTACGTTTCATGACTTGGTTTGCATTTCTCTAGAATGGGGCAAACATTTATATCTATGATACTTCATGTGATTGGCACCATAATTAAATATGTGATGTGTTTGACAACATAGCACAGTGGGCTAGCAAATGTACAAGCTACCTACCCTAGTCCTGAGTAGCCAGGAGCCATCGCGCATGGCTCTGCTATACAGTAAGAGCTGCCACTTGAGCACATTGCTACCAGCTTACATTGCTCAGCCGTTAGCATGCATGGCTCTCACATTGGGCCAGGGTAGACATCAGCCTCACCCAATGTTACTCAGGACCAGAGCAGCGGGGCTAAGACTTAAACCCAGGGCACCTGGCTCTAGAGTCTGTGTCCTAAACCACTGTGCTATCCTGCTTCTGCACAAAGGAATATATAACAGTGTGAGGTGTTCATTTTGGAAAAAGTTCGACAATCAGATCTGGGTTTCTCTGATGGTTTCTCCTGGTTAGGTGCAGGTTGCTCTCTTTCAGAGGGCAGTCTCCAGATGTAATGATGTATTCTTCACATTAGCATATGAGAGCTATTTATTGCATTACTAGTAATGTAAAAACACATCTTTTAAAATAATGTTGTTTACAATGTAGTGTGTATCCCCAGCTGCCCAGGAATCCCCTTGTGGGCAACAGAGGGCTCCATCTATGTTCACGTCCTCCACCACACCTGACCCAGTGCTGCGCCCTCTGTGCTCAGGGTACACTTGCTCAGTTTTCTCTTTTGATCCCACACCTAACGGTCATCACTTCAAGTTCACATCACATAATGGCAGAACAAAGGCGAAACCTGCCTGCATCTTCCTACATGCACTCTGCACCCACAGTGGCCACGCAATGTTTGGAGCCCAATTCCCACTTCAGGTCCTAAGTGAGGCCCCAGGGGAGTGCAGCAGAAAGTAAAGCACAGTCCTCCTACTGTCTTGCCCTCCTGTTGTCCTGCCCTCCTGCCCTCCTGCCTTCCAGGGGATGGCATTGCTGAGAAAACTCTGGAGCAGGCAGATCCTGAGATGCCCGCTCTTCTTCGCTCACCCTGACCTCTGTTCTGTACACCTTCATTCCCTCTCCCACCCCACCATTTTCCAATAATCAGGATCCTATTATTTGTATTACAGACTAGTAGAAGTCCAGTACATAGACTTCTAGTAGTTAATGATCTGTTTCCTTCCTCAAAATAAGATTGCTTTTTCTACAACATTTCCCAAGACCAGGGCCTGATTAAACATGGACAGCCTCTGCTGACAGGAAGATCAGGAGCAGGGAGGGGTTTCTGGGCAGCAGAGTCACTCAGGACACCCTCTCATGCTATGTGAATGCATGTGCATACACACACACACACATACAAACACGTACAAACACATACACACATACATCACAAATGGCAGAACAAAAGCACAGAGTGGGTGCCCCAACCTCAGCTCTATGACTCTGACCTCTATAATGAACTTGGGATCCTCCACTCTCCCAAGAGGACACAGAAGTCCAAGGCAAACTCCCTTCCTATTACTTCAAGAAGCAGCCTAGAAAGGAAGAAAAGGAGGAAATGTGATTAACACTATTTTTTGTCGTCTAAGCATCTTTGGTTTTACTCTTGAACCTAAGTAGAAAATACAAAAGCAAATGACTGTTTATTGAAAACCTAGTTCTGGAAAGAGCTGAGTTCAAGGTAACCCAGCAAAACATGCTGCTTGTGCTACTGGAGTTTATGAAATTTCTTGCCTCCTTGCCTGACCAGCAAATACTATGGCATTTAACCAACTTATCAACACACCATCACCTGCTGATATGTCCTACCTGCATTTGACAAAAGCACATGTTCAGTAATAGCAATGATTAAAGGGAAAACTCAAAGAAAACTACTGCTTCCAAAGACTATGGCCTCATTCCTTGGGGACAAGGCAGATGGGTTGCCCCTGACAACCTGGCAGGTGGAACGGAGGTTAAGAACCCACTGACCCTCGGTACGCACTCCAGTGCTTACAAGCTAAGAGACCAAGGGTGAATTATTTAACAGGCCTGATAAAGCTCACCTGTCACACTTGCATATTAGTAGAACCTGTTTCAAAATAGTACCAAATGAGGTCATTCTCTGTAAATTGACTTAGTGCCACAGAGTCACTGCCATTAAACCGCCAGGCCAATAGTGAGGACTAAGAACTGATGGCATTATACAGATGTCTGTGCCCTTATGGAACCAAGAATAATCTCTCCCTGCCCTTCCCCTCTTAGAAGGCTCAAAGTTCCTACACAACATCAGCATGTAGTCCTCAGTCTGCAGTCCTCCAGCAAACTCACACTGATCCTGCAGCTGAGAAACTGAAGCTTCTGAATCAGAAATGAGAGTGGGAGTGGCATGGGAACAGTGCTCCTGGCCTAAAGGACTTAGGGACCCTCTGTAAGGCACCACAAGCATCCAGAAGACAAGGGCCCTAGGTGCTGCCAAAGCAGCATGTAGTTCACCATTAAAAAAAAATTTAACTACTTTTGTGTTAGAATCCTAGAAATGTGAGCAAATTTGTCACCTTTTCAATTTATGCACTTGGAATTTTTTAAAGTTTATATTTTGCGTCTTTTTACTTATTTTAGGGTAATTTAGGACTTTAATTGTGAAGTCCTCTGACTTCTGAGAGTTGTCTATGTGCTTTAATTGCTTTCTATGTAAACAGAAATTCTTGGTTCTATTGCCTCTCCATTTCTGCCCTTCGACCCTCCAGGTCTACTTTGTATTTACTCTGAATCCCTTAGTATTTGTTTACTTCTATTTGTTTTACCATGCTTCCTTTTTTTTTTTAAATTTATGTATGTTATAGCCGGCTCAGCCTGCCCTGGGGGTGGGGCTGGCACAGCATGTGGTGCCCGGGATCCAATCATAATCCCTGCCTTTGCCTAAGTGTCCCTAAGCAGGTGCTTTAGACTGCTGAGCTATCTTACCAGCCCCACAAACTTGCTTTTTAAGTTACCTTCAACTGCCTTAATCACATTCATCATGCCCTCTGGAAATGCTGATTTTTTCAAATTAATTTTAATGAGAAAGAAATAGCAATGAGACAGTTTCAAAACACGTTAGCAGGACAATTACAATAATTAATACATTGCATAGTGTTGTCTGCATAGTAGTTGTTCAGAATATAAGATGCAGACATGATATCTTGTCTAAACACTATTAGTACAAATCTCATTGAACTAAGAGAAAGTAGCTGTATAACTATTCTATTTTGTATATAAATATATATATATATATATATATATATATATTCACTATAAAATAATCCTTCCAATTTATATACCCTTTTGTTTAGTTTTCTCACAGATGGGTGTTTCATTGCCATTTGAATATTGTAAGTTCATGAATTCAGCAAAATAACCCAATATAGTCCAATAACCCATAATAGTAATGGGTTATCAGCAAAACTGGCAATATCAGAAGTGGTTGAGTTGAACCTTTTACAGCTCACCATATTAATATGGCTTTTTATATCTTGTGGTTACACTTTTCTGCTGTATGTTTAAGACCAAGATAAAGCAAGACCTATATAACAAAAAATGTAAGATTGCAGACCAAAAACTTAGAGAAAAGGAAGAGCTAAAGGATAGCCAATATTTTGGCTCTAGCCCTTCAAGATCAGTGAGGACTCAGGACATGAGAGAACCTGTACTATAACATCCTGTAATTCAGTGGTGTCTCAAATTTTCTGTTCAAGGAGATTATGAGGCCACAGAGGAAAGTGATCAATGACATATAGTGCACCTAAGGAGAGTCACCTAGAGAGAAAACATTCTCTCAGGCTCTCACAGAGAGCAAACTGGTCAAGCAATGGCCATGTCTCATCTAGATGGCTGACACTGATGAAAGATCTACAAACTGCTGTGCATGATTTCGGGGTAAATTCCAAGGGGATTTGAAGGACATTGTCAGATGGAAACATTGTTTTGACACCTCCCAACCTTTCATTTCTTATCTCTCTAAATTTTAAGAATTTTTTCCCCTTATTCACTTGATCCTGTCAAACTTCGACTTCTAAAATCTCTGTTTCACCATTTGTCGTTTGGTTTTATCTCCTTTAACATTTTGCTTTAGCATCTGCCTATCATGTTAAGCATAGCGGTCAAAGCTGTGGTGATGGGAAGGGAAGAATCCAACATCTTCACCCTACCTGCTCTCCTGGTGTCCCTCTGGGGCCCCTGGGTTGGGCTTTCCCCAGTTCCCATGTCAATCCTAACAATGTTTTAAGCTAAGTATTGAAGCTGTCAGGTCACAATCCCTTCCCGGAGAAGTATTAATTCTTTTGCATACACACCATGCATAGTCTCTCTCTTCTAAAGGGAGTTCCTAGCCCACTCTGGGGTCTCCATATCGAGCTCTCGGAGCTTAAATACACTCATATTACACAACAACACACACCTACCCTGGAAGACAGTCTTGTCATCTCGTGGTGTAGAAATTAGAACTTTGTCACCATCTCCCATACAAAGCCCAGGTCTAGTATGCAATGAAATTAAGAGGGACAGGATAATCTGTGTTCTAAAATGCCAGTGATAGCATCCAAATGTTGTAAGATACAGCTTAGTTGCCAGAGACTTAACTGAACAGTAAGCCTTTCAATATCCTTTCATTTTCCCTGTCTCCTATGATGCTCATATGGAAGAAACAAGGAATGAATGCCCAAGGATGCATCGTGAGAGGGAGAACGGAACTGAAACCAAGGTTTCCTGGCTGGCTCTATCCCAGCCTTCTGCCCAATATGTCAAACCATCTCTTAGTGTTTTCCTTAGGAAGACCCTTCACAACAACTGGAAGAGCATGCCTGCCTGTCAGCATGATTTTAGGTGCCATAGCCCACCTGACAATCGGGTCCTAAAATTCATTCCCATCTTAGGGAGAGAACAGAGAATGCCCTGACTTCAATCTATCTTTCTATAGCACAGAATTAACAGGGGGAAAGTTAGGACAGCATGAAGTGATGGGGTACTTGTGTGATAGAAGATTTCCTGAGAAGGAGAAGCAAGCCTGGGAATATGGATGTCAAACCACTCACCTCCTCTCCCCCAAAAATGACTCCCTGTAAAGGTCTGCCTTGCCAGAATCTGACACTTGTTGCTCACGGTGCTCCATCATGAGGCCTCAGCTCTTATGTTTCAGTGTTTGAAAAAGTTGCTACAGAGGTCCTACTTTTCCAAACTTAGTTTTTAAATAATATATCTATGTCCACTATCTGGGACAAAACTTAGCTTCAGGGCCCCAGGTCACTGAACATGTACAACATTGATTGAAACATTTTGTGGAACAAACAAATTAACTTCCTGAATGAAAAATACAACCTCACCTATTAGAGAGAAGGAAATCCCAAATGTAAAATTTATCTCTAATAGTCTATCAGGAAAACCCCTGAACTCAATACCCCTTTGCCTATTGAATAACACTAATCCTTCGCAATCACTCTTCGGGAACACTGCTTGTCTCTAGTTTGACTCGAGCTTGTTAAAACTAACCCATTTTTCTTCCATGAAAGATGTAATCAGTAGTAAGGAAACTAGAACTTTGGTGATCCTACTAATCAATCTATGTTCCACAAATGAAAACACTCCCCATTTGGTAATTAGTTTCCAATGATGAAGTAATTAAATATTGCACTCCGAATTCCCTCTGCTCTGCATCTGGGGCTTCATAAAGCATTTCCTGGTCCCTGGCGGACTCTTGTGTTATTTATAGCTGGGACTTTACTGGCTTTCTGAAACTCTGTCTAAACAGCACAAAGGCAATGAGAAGCTTGACAATTAAGCATTGCACTTGATTATTACCGTCAGCCAGGCCAGGTACAGCAGATACCTGATCCACTCTTGGCCTGAATCATCAAGAAAACATGATCACACAGTTCAGCATAGATTTGAGGAGTCTGGGACATAAAAGTGCAAGCCAATTTTTTTCTTATTTGACCTTGATGAGGTGCTTTGGGGAATTGAGAGATGAGCCCAACTCTTCCAAACAGATGTCTGTCTCAATTTGGTCCGTGGCAATGGCTGTCTCCTAGAGTTCTCTTATTGACATGTGGTACTTATAGCCAATGGAGGAAAGAAAAATGCCAAGCCCTAATGATTCTAAAATGCACTTTCAGTTACCTGACCAAGATGGAGTGAGATGTTACTGAAACCTACTTCTTATCATTTATTCAAATAATTGGCTATTGTAAATATATAGGGCAGAAATTCAGGCCAAAAGTTTTTGTTACAAATCTTTAATCTTTTTCTTCACATGCATGATCAGTCATCAACTGGTTATTATCAGGAGGCATAAAAGGATCCAGAATGAGCAGTCATCAAGCCTTAAAGGCTAGAGGCAGGGGTTACCGGAAATTCTTGGTACTGTCTCAAAGTCACCCCCAGTCAAATTATTTCCCTTTGGAAAACTTCCATTAGCAACATGTGAACATGTTCATTTTTTTAGGTCCCTATCATGGTTCTAATTCTTCAAGTTTTGGAATTTTTAAATGGCAGCCAAAGCTTTCTGACCCTAGAAGATTTGCAGTTCAGAAGAGCAGTAGGAGTGCAGGAAAGAATGCCTTTAATGCATGTGCTTTTCCAGAAGACCCTGGAGAGCACAAGACATGTGCTTTGCCCTAAAGGAAGTGCTAACGATCGAGGCACAGAGTGAAGGAAATAAGCAACACCTCTCTGGTAAGAGGAAGAGTTAGTGAGGAGTTCAGGCAAAAGAATCCTATGCTACATATCAGAAACCCTGGATTTAAACCTTGGATATAGCACCCAACAACCATACACCATGCCAACTCAAGAGCTCCTTCAGAAATGACATGTTCTTCCAGCAGAGTGGTTGATTTCATGTTCCCTCAGGTTTTCTCCTCAGTGACGTGCTGTATTTCCAGGAAAACTCAGCTATTCATGAATTTGTAATTTTTGACAGGATTCCTCACCCAAGCTCTAGGGAACCTATCTCTAAGATACAGTTCAAAGTTTTCTTCCCAACAAAAGGATGACCTGGTATGGCTATGTATGAGAGTTCACGAGGGAAACAGAAGCAGATGAACCTAAAATCTTCCTTATGAAGAAGCACTCACAAGATTACAGATACAGAGAAGTTTTATGTCCTGCTATCTGTAAGGTAAGACCCAGGAGAGCCTGGACAGTCTGAAAACCTAGGAACCAGTCTGATGGCAGGAAAACATGTCCTGATGTATCTCAGCTCCAACAAGCAGGCCAGAAAGGAAGCAAACTTCTCTTCCCTCCATCATTTTGTTCTATTTGGGCCCTCCAAGTATTGAATAATGCTCACAAACATGAGAGAGGCTCATTTTCTTGACAGTTCACTAACTCAGAACTTGCTCATCAGAAACGCCATCACCAGCACAACAGAAAATAATGTGTAACAAAATATCTAAGCATCTGCCCATTTAGTCATGTTAACACATAAAGTTAGCCACTGGAGCTCTTTTAACACTGCAGACTCGGTTTCTTTATCTGCAATTACAGTGAAGACATCTCTTTGTGATGATGTCTTTATTATCAAAGAGATAAAGTATTGTAAGCACTTGATAAACAATAAAACCAGGGCCAGTAAGATAGCTCAGTGGATTAAGCACCTACTTAGGCAATTACAGGGACTGTGGCTCAATCCGTGGTACCACAGGAATATGATGGCTGTCTTAGTTGCTGCGACAAATACCTGACACCCAAAATGAAGGAAGGAAAGGTTTATTTAGCTCACAGTTACTGGAGGTTCCCGTCCATACTCTGCTGGCTCCAAGGCAGAGAGGCACATGGCAGAGAGCAGCAGTTCATGGTGGCAGAACAGCAACAATATGGTGACAGAGGCAACCGGCCAACTAGGGGAGCAGAGAGCAACAGAGAGAGTCTGTTTCTCTGTCTCTCTTATACTACATTTAGGCTGTCTGCCTCAGTCTACCCACCTCAGGCAACACCCATAATCCCAGCAGTACTCAGACCCATAATCTCATCAGTACTAAAACACACAATCCCAATGGAACATGAGTCAAGTCTCAAACTCCAAAAGTCCCCACTCCATGATTGCATGAGGCTTTGGGGGTACAACTAGACACAAACCATAACAGTTGCACATGCCTGTAATCCTAGCACTGAGATGCTTGAAAACAGAAGGATCACTATGAGTCCAAGCTACATAATGAGACCCTCCACAAAATACAACAGTAAAACCCCTACAAGCACCTATCTATAGTTTTTCCATTTTACCAAGTATAATTGCCAGCATCTATTGTCTACTATGCTAAGTGCTCAACCAATAAAAACTAGCCCTATTCATCCATAGACTATTTAACTTAATAGATCTGATTTGGAATGATCTTGTGTATTACCTGAAGTTGGGTATGATGTTTAAAACAAGATCATCTTCTTGTCTTTTGTCTGTGGTAGTATTCATTTGATTTTTAATTATGATTTTAGAGAGAGAAACTCACTACATGAATTTATTGAGTGGAGAGCTTCAGAGAGCTAAGTTTATCTATGCCTGCATTTGCATAGGTGTAATGGTTGAGACAGTGTGTCAACTTAAGGGTTTAGATATTGAATTCAGCAGGGGGCCAGGGTCCTTACTTATAAACATTTCATCCTGTGCAAGAGGAGGGCATGGGGATTGTGAGTGCTGCGCCTGCCCTGGGGATGGCAGCCTGCTTACAATATAAGAGAGGAAAAACAGGCTTATTTCCTCCCTTTTTTCTCTTCTTGCTTTTGCTGTCTTCTGCCTTGAACTATTGCTCCTCTGCCATGCTACCCTCCCTTGCAGCCAGCTGAGTATAGGCTGAATCCTCTAAAAACTGTAAGCTAAGTAAGCCTTTCCTTCCTTAATTTTGGGTGTCATATATTCTGTCCCAGCAATAAGAGAAAAGCAATTAAACCAACAAGAAAGGGGATATTTTCAGAGTTTAAAATCTTTTAAACAATCCATGAAGAAGTTTTATCATATAATTTTCAAAGTTCTCTGAACATTTGATTCAAACTTTTCAATTACACTGAAATTGAAATCTTTGCTTTGCTTAACATTTAAAAAAAGAAAAACAGAATTTATTTCTTGCTTTGGTAGCCACCTTTCTTGGTGAATTTCAGGTAAATTTGGGATATTAAACAATTAACTTGAAAGAAAATTAAAAGGCACCTCCCAGGGACTAGTCAGGTGTCTTAATCTCAAAGGTAAAAAATTCACCAATGAAAATAACTATATTTAGAACAGCAACAAAAATAGCAGCTGCCATTTATGAAACAATTACTTACTAATTGCCAGAATGTGTTGTACATGTTTTACACAAATCGTAACAATCTGTCAGTGGCTCCATGAGCCCTTTGACTCACAAAAGATGGAAACCTGAGATGACCAATGAGAATTAATAAAGAGAAAGAATTTAGTAGAATCTTACATGGTATGGTGGTGAGCTCCCCCACAGACACAGAAGCCCAGGGAAAAACAGCAAAGGGGCCTACTTCATAGACAAAAATGTCCTGTGAGTGGAGTCCATTGCAATTATATACATGTTTAATAAAACATCAGCATGTATAAAAGGCAGGTGGTAGTCACACAGTGTATGCACTAGCATAAAGCAGTCACTGAATGTGGCTTCGTGCTTCTCTCTCTCTCTCTCTCTCTCTCTCTCTCTCTCTCTCTCTCTCTCGGCTAGCAATGTAGCAATGTATAGTCCCCCATTTGAGTGTCTCTTTTCAATGTAAACAAAGGTCTTGATTGGACTGGGGAGATGGCTCAGTAGAATAAGAACTTGCCTGGCAAGCGCAAGGGCCTGAGTTCAATCCCCGGTTCCACAAAAAAAAAAAAAAAAAAGGTCTTGCTTAGGTCAGGTCTCTGGCAAAATTGACAGCTATGAATTCAGAGCCTTCCTCTTTTTGTCTTGAATAAAGTATAGTGACACACTCAGGTTTGAAACCTTTTCCTGGTGAAATTTCACAATAAGTTATTAGATTTAAGAGTGTTTACTTCTAATCCCAAATAATATTGAACGTGATATAATTAAACCAATTAATTAAAGGATACTCTTTAAATCTTATGTCTCACTGCCCCTCTAAATCTTCATGCCAATGAGAATTAGTAAAGAGAAGTGATTTACTGAAATCACATAAGATATGGTGGCACACTGCCCCCATAGGCACAGAAACTCCAGGAAGAATATCAGAGAGACCAACTTCACAAACAGAACATAGGTGAAACTTTTCATAAGAGACTGGATCTAGAGTGTGTGACCATGGGACTAATTCCTGGTGCAATTCTAGCATCAAAGACACTAAGATTAAGAGTAGCAGTGCTATTCACCCTATGTAACCTGGATAAGATAAGAGAGAAACAGTTGTAGCTGTCCTTTGTTGCTTTGCTACATTCTGCCCACCATAAACTATTTCTCCTCTGTGATGTCTCTCTGCATTGGAGACCAATGAATATGGACTGAAACCCTTGCTAGCTGTGAGGTAAAAAAAGCTGTTTCTCCTGCAGCTTTGGCTGTCCAGTATTTTGTCTTAGCAACAAGAAAAATAACAAGTCAGATGCTACCTAGTTCTACATTCTGAATATCTGTTGTTCAAAATTTTTCTTATGCACGAGTGAGACTATATTTTGAAATAATTTTAGAACTTTAAGTGTTAAAGTAAATAAAATTAATGATTGAATAATCTTATTTTTTTCATATGATCAACTTTTCCACATTTCTGTACAACTTAGTTTAACATTGCAGGTTATTTTCTGGACTAACTGCAGCCTACAGTCACTTTAAATATTTCCTATTTAAGTACTTGTTTAATTTTTCACAGATATTCATTTTCTCGCCATCAAGAGCCACTGTGACTTGAAGGTAGAAATTAGAAGACTCGTATAATAAACAGGACAGTGAAAATATGTCATTGGTTTATCAATATAATGAGGAACATCCCCAGGTAAATTTGTCAGTCTCCCAAATTCTCTTCTACACCTAAATGTCACCTTTCCTTGGAAACTATATTATAGGTAATAATGATGACAACAAACAATTTTGCCAATCATCACTCCAAAACACTTTTCTTATGAAGAAAAAACATTTTAATATACTTAGGCATCTATAAGTTAAAAGAATCAAAATTATTTTTCACAGTTTCTTTTTAAATGTATTGGGTACAATGTCTCACTACACAGCTGAGATTCCTAGTGATTCTGCTGTTTACAGCCTCTCCAGTGATGTGATTTCAGACATGCACCGCAATGCCTGGTCTCAGTGGCCAGCTCAGCATGCCGTGGGGTTGGGGGGAGTGGTGCTGGGGATCTATTTTGAAGGTTTCTGCAAAAATTTTATCAGTTATAGTATTTATCATGATTTTTCAAAGGATCAAATTTCTTCCATAAATTTGATCCTAGCAGTATCATATCAGCTTTAAGGACTGATGAGATAGCTCAGAAGACTAAGCATCTGCTTAGGCAAGTACAGGGGCTGAGGCTCAATCCCAAGCAGAACATGCTGAGCTGGCCACTGAAATGAAGTGTGATGGTACATGCCTTCAATCCCAGCACTGGAGAGACTGAAAACAGGAGGATCACTATAAGTCCAAGCTGTGTAGTGACTTTGCACCAAATACATTTAAAAAATCATATCAGCTTTAAAGCTAAGTTACAAACTCAATTAGGATCTAGAGACAAAATAACTCATACAAGAGCGATGAATTTTATTATCCTGAAAATAGATGATCAGCATTATGTTTTAGACCCCAAAAGAAATAGAAAAAGTTCTGCTTTAAAATAATACTATGAAGCGTTGGCCAGATAGTTCAATGGACTAAAGTGCCTGCTTAGGCAGAGTGCAATGGCTGGGGTTCCATCCCTGGTGTGCTATGCCAGCCCCTCCCCCGGGGCACACTGAGATGGTGACTGCATCTGGGCACAGGTGGAGCATGCCTGTAATCCCAGCACTTGAGAAGCTGAAAACAGGAGAATCACGGTGAGTCTGACCTACATAGTGAGACCCTGTAGACCCTGTCCTAAATATAAAATAAATAAATAAAATAAAATAATAATATGGTTAGACATCACATCAAATGACATAGAAGGTGCTAAAGCCAACTTTCCAGACTTTGGTAGAAAATGATAGCACAAAAGCCCATTGCACACCTGTGCCTGCAGTGGTGCTGCTGCTGAAACAAGAGCCAGGAGCTTGCATCCTGGGACCCAGATGCCAGCTCTCTCCGCAGAGGTCTCTTCTATCAGCCTCTGAGTTCCACCTTAAATCATGTTATCAGGACAGTGATTCTAATGAAATCCATGCCCTTGAGGTCATTCAAAGAAATTGGATCAGAATATAACTCTGTGTTGTTATAAATGAAATTATCTTGGCTGTCCTAAGGAAGATTTATGAAGAAGTTATGAGCAGAAGAAGAAAAACCTTGTGGGGTAAGTAAACCCCACTTTGGAGATTATCTTAAGGATAATTATTAGCTTCAGGAAATAGCTTCACTAACTGGCACCTGAATGTACTTAGTCCATAGTTGCCAAGCCCCATGACAATGTATTGGAGAGAACTGTAGGGTTTATGCCTTTGAAACAAAAACATAACTTTGGAAAAGTGAAAGCAAAAGGTGGTTCACTGGTAATTATTTAATATTTTAATCTATGTACAAAAAACTAAGAATTACTCAGGCCAGTGTGTTCA
Organism: Capromys pilorides; assembly: GCA_004027915.1. Taxonomy (NCBI): domain Eukaryota; kingdom Metazoa; phylum Chordata; class Mammalia; order Rodentia; family Capromyidae; genus Capromys; species Capromys pilorides. Next base: position 9,509 of record PVKN010003409.1, on the reverse strand, counting down.
CCTGGGTTGGAAAACCCATCATAATCCATAAGAAATTATACCTCCCAATAAGAAAGACAAACTTGTTAGACTTAAAGAGAAGATCATAGCTTTGCTTTGGGTTTTTTTTTTCCTGTCTAAACAATATTAATATAAACTTTTATTCTCAATGAACTAAGAGAAAGTACCTGTATATCTATCATCTATCCTAACTAATATATATATATATATATATATAT
>PVKN010003408.1:0-37417 GCA_004027915.1 Capromys pilorides | reverse complement strand
GGGCTGGGAGATAGCTCAGTGGGACAGCACCTGCCTGGCAAACACAAGATGCTGAGTTCTAGTCCTAATACCAGAAATAAAAATATGAGGTATGCCTAGGGCAACAAGGGTCAGGAACACTCAAGTGTGTGGCTGTCTGTGGGCCGCCATGGGTCTGCAACAGCCATCAGCAGTGCTGAGCCTCAGTGTCCTCTAGAGGGCCAGCTGAAGGAGCAACAGGACACTGCACATAAAGGCACTGATACAGAATAGAGTCTTTGAATAATAGCTGCTTCCTTTCCCACTCTCTTCATCTGTTGATTTTCTAAGAACTCAGTGTGGTAGCCAAAGCATCCCTGTTCCCATTGTAAGGATGGGTAAACTGAGGCCTCGGGGGTAAGCAAACTTGTGTGGCAGTAAGGACATCCCAGAGCCCCAGCCATGACACCAGGTCCCAGTTGCTACCCCTCGGGGGGAGCCCTGTGGGCCCGATCACCCAGCTGTGTGTATCACGAAAGGAGGAGGAGCAGCTGGAAGTGTATGAGCCAACAGCCCTGGAAGCAGGCCCTTCTACGGGAATTAATGAAACCATGGTTTTCATTTCGTCTAACAAGCTTCCCTGTGCCCTGTGGGTCTGCTGGAGTGGAAGAATCTCGGGCTCCCCCTGCACTTCAGCTGTAGACATGGAGGAAGCAGGCGGCTGTCACCTCAGCGGACAAGGTGGATCGGTGGGGTGAGGTCTGTCCCGGGGACGGGAGGGTGACTGAGGCCAGAAGAGACTGGCTAGAGGCCACTTTGCAAAGGCCACACGCCGACTCTCCGGGATCCGGCTTGGGTGGGTGCAGGAAGGCCAGGGAGGAAGGGGCAGGATGCTCAGGCCCCGAGGTTGGGCCCCCCGGGATGCAGCCCTTCCCGAGAGGCTGGGCTCTGCAGGTGTGAGAACCTCAGCACGTGCTCCCGGTGTGGCAGGGGTCCAGAAGGCTTCTGTGGACCATGAGCTGCTCTCTGCCAAGGTTTGGAGGCCATGTAGCTTGTTAGCTAGAGGTTTTCAGCTGGTCAAGCTAGCAACATGGCCAGCTGGCCACGTCTTCATTTGGGGGACTGTCCTGTGCATTGTAGCACAGTTAGCAACCTCTGACCTCCGTCCTGGAGGTGCATGGCCTCCCTCCACCAAGTTCTGACAGCCAGAAGAAAAGCTCCAGACGTGTCTCCTGCTCTGTACCACTCACTGTCTGTTGAGAACTGCTACCGGAAGTAAGGCGGTGTGTCCCAGGTTGGCAGAATCCCTCTGATGACACATTTTGGGGGAGCTGACAGTGAGGCATGCCAGGCTACAGGGAGGCGGTGACGAGGCGAATGGAACACGGGCTGGGAGAGGGAAAAGTATAAGAGCACCCCCCAGCTACCCAGGCACAAGGAAGCAAGCTGACCCTGCTCAGTGGGTCCACTGGGTCCCTTCCACCATCAAAGGACCCATTAGAAAAGTCACCTACACTGGGCAGATAATGGAGGCCAATGGTCTCACACCTGCACTGAGCATCCACCAATGGAGGCTTTCGTGGCTGTGTGCCTGAGCCCATGTCGGGCAGCGTCCTTTGGCTGAGGGGACAGTTTGCTCACGATGTTCCCAGCCTGAGTTGTGGCATGGAGCAGGCTGCCGTGTGCTCTTCTGTCCCTAATTCCCAAGCCAAATACACTTGACTATTTTGGTGCAGATCACACTTGATCATCACAAACAACGGCCCAATCCCTCTCCTCTCCTCTCCTATTTACGGATGGCAGCAGCTGCTGTATTTGCATGGCTCCTTAATATAAACACAGCTCTGATTTCCTAACTTTCTTTGGGGAATTCCTCCTAGGCGCCCATGTTTATTTATGAAGCTGGTTTGGAAATAGAGCGGGCACTGCTGTCGTTTCTGGGGGTTTAGTTGAGGTCACTCCAGCTAGGGAGTGCTGGCATTACCCGGGTATAGGAGGAGGAGGGTAAGAGGCCACACGGCGGACCTGCATGCCTGCGGCCTCTCTGAGGCTTCAAGCCTATCCCCACCTCAGACAAAGACCAGATGCCCAAGTTCCCGGTGTTACCTATTATTATCTTAGATTTTGGTTGTTTCATTTTGCTTTGGCTGCTAGGAAGCCCAGATATTGATCAGGACTTATCCCAGGGTCTTGAAGAGTTCTCTCAGTGGCTTGGGAAACCTTTTTGAAGCTTTAGGTTGGGCTACTTTAGGTATCGTAAACTGCCTTAAATACATTTGGAACGTAGTAAGGTATACAACATGACCAAATGAACCTCAAAGGCACTAAATATTTCCTCCTACCTCCATTAAAATGCAGGTATCAGGGGTCTCTTTTGCAAGCGGATCCATTCTGAGCTGCCAAAACAATCCCCAGTGATGGAGAAGCTTGGGAGATTAAGCTGGAATGGACCCTAGGCCTCAGGAAAGGAAAGAGGCACTGTTATTAATAAATCAAAGTCCTGCACCTATATTTACAACCCACAGATGTAGACAGTATAGTGCCAAAGAAAGGGACAACTCATTTGCACCATACACCAATAGGTGGCACGAGGAAGTACAGAGGTCTTCTCAAGCCAATCTTAGGCTAAAGGGACCTCCCTCCTGCTGGTGGCAATGTCAAAGGGAATCATTCAGTTGGCTTTAGCTCACAGGAGAACCTCAAAATGATACTGGGATAGCTTGAGGCCAGCCTGTGCCGCACTGGTCAAGGGTGGCCATGGGACAGAACAGGCTGGCATAGCACAGGCCTAGGCAATTTAACCCCACAGGAGAGAGCAACAGCTTCTAAAGACCATGTAGGGTCAAGAGTGAAACCCTAAGATAGCAACCACCATGTCTCACGCTGGGACAACTGGTCCACCTTCTGTAAGATGCTTGGATTGCTGCCACAGCATGGCCATTAACTTCAAAGAGAGAGACAAGAGCAGACAGGCCCTGAGTGTAGTGACTCAGGGTTGTGGGTCCAGAGGTCAGAGGTGCAGGGAGGGAGTTTTTGGGGTGCATAATTTTAGAACAGAGAGGGCCCTGGTCCCTTAGCTATCTTCAGGGACCTTGTAGATCCCACAGGTTATGGCCAGAGCTGCTCAGGAGCAGGTGGACATCTCCAGGCTATGGCAAACACAGAGGACCTGGGTCACTTCTCTCAGCATCATGCCCAGCCCACCTGAAGAGACACGAGTGGGCCATACTCAGGACTGCAGCCAGGAAGATCCCAAAATAAAACTGCAGGGAAAACAAAGCTGCTTTCTGTCCTAGACATCTTCATGAGTGACAGAGCTGGAATTAGGCCGGGGTGGGAGGGGGCAGGGCCCTCCCAGGTGGTTCCACGACTCCCTCGGGATAAACACTCCCACCGCAGGCAGCCCCCACTCGAGGGTGAGGGCGCTGATGCAGAGTGGGGCACAGGCACCACCGCCCTCCTGCAGGCACACAGGTCGGGGCTGGCTCTACTGGTCCTGGTGAGAGGCGGCACCATCTCTTAGTCACTGCTCCCCCAGGCCTTGCTGTCTTCAGTCATGTGTGCAGGCTAAGAACAGTCACCTCCACAGGCTCACAGGGTCACGGGGTCAAACCGAGTGTGAGAGCTTTCCTACTTTTTGATGAATTCTTTGAAAAAAAGAGCTCTAATTTAACACCAGTCGTCTGAGGGACGATGAAGAAAATGCACCCTGAGCGGGACCAGCAGAGCCTGCAGGCCCAAGGAAAGCCCAGCGTGTGAGCTGGGAAAGCCCAGGTCTCGATTTCCCCACCTGTGAAATGGGAATCCCATTTTGTACCCCCACAGGGTCCCTGGGGTGTTGTGAAAACCAGGGGGATTAGAAAGCCTACTTTCTTAGAGCTCACCCACAGGACAAGGCGATGGCTGTGTCACTGTGACAGAAGCGACAGCAGAAAAGCGCCAGCCCAGCCATCAAAGGGACCATTTCCGCTCCAGAAAACTAATCCCTAATTATTCCTTCCAGTGCTAAGGAGCCAGGGGCCCAGCAGAGAAGCTGCAGCTCAGCCTTCATGCGCCTATTTAAGCCTGAACCAGGAAGGGTGACAACTGTACATACCGGGCTGGAATTTGAATATCTAATTTGATGGGGCACATAAATTGGCAGTTATTCAAATTAGAACATTTGCATATATAGGGTTTAAGGCAAAATGATAATTCCTTAATATGTTTGCCACGGTGCAGAGGAAGAACTTCAGATCTTTCTGCTTCTCATGGAGGGTTTTAGGAAGGGATTGAAAGGCGGCTGAATGGAACCCAGAAGTCACCCTGGCATGTGTGGGTGTTGGGAATGCAGGGGGTACAGCCTGGGGACCTGGGCAGCCGTCTCTTGAATAGCTGAAGGGGCCTCTTGCTTGCTGCCCGTGGTGTCCTCAGGTGGCTGTGCCAGTCCCCCACATATATCTTTGTCTCAGGGGATAGCAGAGCCTCCAGGATGGCTCCCCTGGGTCCCAACAGACAGAACCTCACCGTAGGGCCCCAGCCAGCAATACTGTCTCAGAATGCAGCTTCTCAGGCCCGCCCAGCCCTCCCGAATGTATCGAAACTCCAGGGCCACTTGCTTAGTTCAGGTGGGGACACTGCCCAGGGTGGCCCCAGCCCACAGCAGGTGTAGGAACCTGCTCCACATATATCAGGGTCCAGGTTACACTGTGCCCCTGGGATAATTTCCCAAGGTCAATAATTCCAAGCATCATCCAGGGTCTTGGAAGGTGGTTTTGACTTCTGGTAGAGTGGGGAGGGTCCCCAGTTTCCTTCAGGAAGGAAGAAAGGAGACCCTGTTCCTCTAATATGAGGCAGCCCAGGTGCTACAGGGCAGTGGGGACCTACCTGGTCCTGATCCTTCTCCCTGGTCATGCCTTTCCTCCCGGGTGGGGGCGGCTCCTGAGTCCAAGAACGGAGGCAGCATTGCCATGGGACCTGGGAGCTGCTGGGATTTCTCAGGCCTCTGTTGGATCCAGGCATGGCTTTCTCCACTCCCCACCACTCTGCAGAGTCCCCAAGACTGCCCCAGACACAGGCGCATGGAGGCCACTCCTGACTGTGAGCTTTTAATCAAGGACTGGGCACCAAGACAGGGCCCCCAATGCAGGGAGACCTCCTTGGTACAGAAACCACGGCAGGAAGGATGGTTGGTGAGGCGCTACCAGAACCTGGAGCTTGACTACAAGCAAGAGAGACTCCAGAGGCAGCGGGGCAGATTGAGAGTTGCCAACCTGGCCCACAGAGGGGCTCTCAGGAGATTACAGGAAGGTGACAGCAGCCTGGACTAGGATATGCGGGAAGGAGAGGCCAGCACTATGTCACAGATGGGCCACCTGGCCGGGGAGTACCTTTGATGATGTGGAAGAGAGGAGGCTTTCTCCCTGCTATCGGCCCAGGAAGGATGGGCTGCACGAGGACCGCAACTTCCTAAACTGGATTTGGGATCGCGCTGGTTGTTTTTTGGCTAACCATTTTCTGATTACTTAGGGTCATCCAAAGTTTCATTGGATACCCAAGCTGCTTTTCGCTCCCTGCTCTGCTAACCGCAATGTGGGACCCCATCCTCTTGTTCATAAGATGCCTACAGAAACTCCAGCTATTGTGCCTACCTCCGCACAGAAAGAGCCGAAGAGGAGAGAAAGCAGAGAACACGAGTGGTAGGAAAGAAATTCACCTCCAAGCTGAATTAGCTCCCCTCCTGGAGTTTTCCTTGAGACCTTTCCCCAAATTTCTGCTTTTAGTTCCCCTGGTCATTGACATCTGCAAGATGAGCACGCTGGTCAGCCGTGAGATTGCTGCATTCCTAGCTCCAGAGCAGAGGAAGAGAGGAGCGGGTGTGAGGTCGGCAGTCGGAACCCTTCCTTGCAGAAGGCGTAAATAGGGTACATTAGCATATTTTTCATTAGCTTTTACTTTCTAAATATTAAAAAAAAATCATAAACATTAGCAAATGAGGTCAAGTTATTAAGAAAACCCGTGAGTGTCTTAGGCAGGCCTCATTTAGATGCAAGGAGCAGAAAGCTACTTGACAGCTAATAGTTAACATGCGGAATTCACCAGGAGGCTCCAGGGGGCCCGGTCCCTTAGGTCCATCCCAATCCCTCCGGCTTCCTCCCTCCCCTTCCTGCCTCTTCTCTTTTTCTAGGCTGCTTTCTCTCTTCAAGCCTTGGCCTTCTCTCTCTGGGCGACCATGTACCAGAAGTGGTCTCCCTGCCCTGCCAGTTGATGCCCAGCAGGGAAGGGGGTGAAGGGTGTGCTGCCTGTTCCGCTAAAACAAAAACCCCAACCCTGGCTAATTTACAGCAACAGACATTTCTGCATTTGGATGTGGAGTTGGTGACGCCCAAGATCAGGATGCTCGGAGCTTCAGTGACTGCTGAGGTGAAAAGAAAAAGGCCTTGTTGGCTCCTGCGGGCTCCATGCAGGAAGTGATCCACCCCCAGGTGAGGCCCTCACGACCTAACGGCCTATCTGGTCATGCTGCCCCAGTGGCAGTTGAGTTTCAACACAGGAATTTGAGGACACTCTAGTGCTGGAGTAGGGCATAAGGTCTGTCTTGTCCTCCTCCAAGCCCAGCCCTTCTTCCCAGTGTGCAGGAGAAGCTCCCCTAAGTCCTGGAGGAATTTGTTCTACTCCAGAGCGACTCAGTCATCCTACACCAAAAGACTCCATGCTATTCTTGACACTTGTTCCCACGTTTATTTTCCTCTCTCAAATACTGGAAAGGCAAAACCACTGTCACTGGCCTTAGTGGTTCATAATCTCAACCACAAAAGACAAAAACCTGCACTCTGGGAGGCTGAGGCAAGAGGATGGCAGGTTTGAGCCCAGCTTGGACAACTTGGCAAGACCTTGTCCCAAAATAAGAATTTATAAAAGCACTAGGGATATAACACATGCAGAGACCCACTCTCTAGTATTTCAAATTTTAAAAAACCATGTTATAATATAATTAACTTCTAGTTTATATCTCCAAACAATCCAATTTGTTTTGTTTTTGTTTTCTGAGACAGGGTCTGACTAGGTAGCTCAGGGTAGCTTTGAACTCACTACGTAGCCCAAGCTGGTCTCAAACTCACAGCAACCCTCCTGACTCATCCAGCTGAGTGCTGGAATTAGGTTTGTGTGCCTAATCCCAGCATGGCAGGCATAATCCAATTTCTTTATTTCTTTATTTATTTGTTTGTTTGTTTGCTTGTTGTGTTTGTTTGTTTCTTTATTTATTCATTTTGTGGCTGGCTCAGCCTGCCCTGGTGGTGGCGCTGGCGCAGCATGTGGTGCCGGGGATCAAACTGCAGTCCCCGCAGTTGCCTGAGCCCTCCTAAGCAGGCGCTTTAGACCACTGAACCATCTCGCCGGCCCCATAATCCAATTTCTTTACTAAAGTTTCTGGATCCATGTGGATCCCTGGTGATATCCAGTAGCCATTTTTTCTCCCTAGAAGAGAGCTTCAGCATGTTTTCCTGTTCCGAATGCCAAAGCACAGCTAAGGTTTGTGACCAACTCAAGCAGTGACCCAAGAGGCAAGGTCAGAATTCCCAGCCTCTCAGCAGTTGTACCAATGGTGTAAAACTTCACAAAGGAATGGCATTTCCTCTAGCATGAAAATAGTAGTAATGCCCAGTGCTGGGGACGTTGTGGTAAAGCACGCAGATTGACCCAATTGGATTGCCTGGAGGGAAATTTAACAGTGCATTCTAAGGGCCATGACAATGCCATCCCTTCTAGTCCTGGTAATAGACTTCAAGGAAATGATATTCCTTCCACCACCAAAGCAAAAAGCTTTTAAATATGTATATGATCCATAAGCTTATTTATAATGCTAGAAACTCATAGTTGCATTTTTTTCCATGGAGGCCAGGCAGGAGGCGCAATTTCCCCTTCACCCCACATAGCATGCGTGGTCACAGAGGTGGTGTCGGCTCAGTGTCAACTATGTGCCTACCCTCCTCCTCCCCGAGGGCGGTCTCCTTGGACACCACCGGGGAAGGCAGCCTTGTTCCCTTACAGAGGTGGATTTGCTGTGTAAGTTACCTGGAGTGGCGGGATTGGTTTCCAGCCCGGTGTTTTTCAAAGCACTGCATTATTCTCGGAAACTCTGCCCTTAGCGTGGAGACACCCCATCTGGGGCTCCGTTCACTTCTGAAAGGAGAGAACATCTCACTTGATACCTCATCACAGTCTGCTTGACAAAGGGGGAAAGAATCCAAGTTCAAACGTGTCAGGCTTTTCCCCTTTCTTCCCCTCACCTCCTTTTATTAAGCACTTTTTATTCTCTGAGAAGTTTGGACTCATTAATTACAGCGGTGGTAATTATAACCCACTTCTACCTCTGCAGAGCCCTTCTGAAGAGCTGAGAGCCCTTTAGAGGCAGGAGCTTATTAATCGTCCCAGCAGCCCTGCAGGTAGAAGGTGGCAACTGTCCTCACAGTCTGCAGATGGAGGCTGCCTGCTTGGGGCTGCAGGTGCCCTGCACTGGGGGTCCGGTCTCCCTAGCCTCCCCTGGGTGCTGTCCTGCCATGCCAGTGGCTTTCTTAATTGTTACTTGGCATTCATTGGCTGTGGTGGGGTTCACTTCTCCACTGGGAGCCCCTGCAGGGAGGGAGGCATCTTCCCCAGGCTTCTGGGAGCAGCATGCTCTGGTATACAGCAGAGGGTCACCGAAAGGTGACTGAGAGCTGCTGGCATCCTGAGCAGTGGTTCCCAGGGGCTCAGGAGTTCAGGCAGGAGAAGAGAGGAGGCTGCAGCCACATCCCTGGCTCCCATTCCCCCTCCCATGCTGTAAACCCACAGACATAGGGGCGCACCCACCACCTTCTGGGGGCCTGGATTTCCCACTCCAGCTCCTTCTTGGGCCGCTCCTGCCCTCTCCACCAGGGCTTCCTGGACAGCCAGCCAGGCACATTGTTCCAGCCCCCTTTGCCATGAGATCTCCCTCTTCCTGGTCTTTATCCCTGACCAGTTCTTGTAGAACTCAGAGTACTTGTGACATGGTGTGTAAGGTGGTCCAGACTGAGGGCTGAGCCTCAGGCTGGCGTGATTCAGTGGGCTTCCACTCTCCCCTTGGTTTTTTTGTTTGTTTTGTCTTTTTGAGACAGGGTCTCACTATGCAGTTCAGGCTGGCTTTGAGCTCACTTTTGTAGCCCAGGCTGGTCTCGAACTCAGACTGATCCTCCTGCCTCGGCCTCCCAAGTGCTGGAACTATAGGCGTGCCCCACCACAGCCTGGCCCCCTCTTGTGTGTTTTTGATGGTGATGACATGGACAGTATTGTATGTCATGGGAACTAGAAGGGACAGCCCTGTGTACTGTCCACCCAAAAGAAGGCAGGGGTGCCCCTGTGGTACGGTTCTTTAGAGGGACAGAATCAATCCACATCAATAACGTGTTTAATTACCCAAGGGCTTACAACCTCAGAGGCCGTTTGTGGCAGCAGAGGGGAGAAATCCAAGCAGCAGGGGTGCACTAGAGAGCTGGGGAGGGGGCAGCAGGTGGACATGAAGGCCAGCAAGCTCACTGCAGAGCTGCTGGCGTGAGTCTGGGTCAGAAGGCTAAAAAGCCTGAAGGGAAGACTGGAGAAACCAGAGACAGGGTGCAGCGCAAAGACTGGAGGGCTTCCCAGAGGAGAGGAGCACATTTCCTTCTTTCCCTTTTTATTCTGTCCAGGCTACTGGGGTGGGGTCAGGGTCTCCCCACTCAATTTGTAAGGCCACGTAGTAGACATCCACTGCCAAACCCAGCGCTTACAAATCTCCTAGGCTGTTCTGATTTAAGTCAAGCGGATACAACACATGAATGACCACATGACCAAATTCAACATCAGGGGCAGGTTGGTCCCTGGATCTCTCTTTTCTTCTTAGAAAAGGTTATCAATTTGATTTTGATATGCAGCTTAGAAATTATAAGCCTAAGCCAGATGATGTCAACAGAGAGGAAACCAGGTTCCAGAAAGCAGGGGTGGAAGTGCTGTGTCATACGTCAGTGCCGTGGATAAGGGTTTTGGCAACAACAAGGTCTAGAGACGGGAGCCCAGGGTGGGCGGGGACTTTCCCTGTCACTCAACCAGGAACATATCTGATGTTCATGTTACCACGAAAACTTTGATCAGCCTCACTTCTCGCTATCCTTTTATTTTCTCAATCTTATTCCCGTAATGTACGCTTACAGTCTTGTCATAAAATAATTGCTACAGACCAATCAGAATTCTGCAACATTTATCTTCGGCTCCCTCTCTTGTTGGTCTCTGTGTGACCTTACAGAACGTTTTCTTTTTTTTTTTTTTTTTAAATTTTTATTTATTTATTTATTTATTTACTTGTTTGCTTGTTGTGTTTGTTTGCTTCTTTATTTATTTATTTTGCGGCTGGCCCAGCCTGCCCTGGTGGTGGGGCTGGCACAGCATGTGGTGCCTGGGATGGAACCGCAGTCCCTGCAGTTGCCTACACTTTCCTAAGCAGGCGCTTTAGACCACTGAACCATCTCGCCGGCCCCAGAACGTTTTCTTTATATTCAGTTCCTTTTCCTTTTAGTCTGAGGAGACAGGGAGGACTTTGCAAAGATTTAAGCTGTACTATTAAAAATCATCTCAACTTAATATTAAATCCATCAGATAATAGATAAGATCATTGGTTAAGACAGAATCCTGTTGGTCACAGCTCTTGCCTACAGGGACACTTTGCTTGGGAAACAATGCTGAACATCTGTAGAGGGCCAGCACTGGGTGTGAATCAGTCCCCAGATTACATTCAATCCAGTGTCCTAAGTCCTCCTGCATCAGAACACAGGGTTCTGATGGTCCTTGCCAATTACTTTACTGAAATTATATTGATTACATTTATTGTGTTTCTCCGAAACCCCACCTAAAAGCCTTGTCAAAGAGAGTTTTTGTTCTGATAAAAGTTTATTTTAAGTTGATAATTCTTTGAAAAGTGATCATGGCCCATAATCCCCATTCTAGTATCTAATTACTGATTAGCTTTGACTTTAATCACTTGTGCTATAATTCCACCGTGAATCTGGATCGATATTGAGTTCATGAACACCTAATATTGGTGCGCAGCTTTTGTTTTGTTTTGTCTTTGTCTTTCTAGTCCTCCCAAGGTCACTACCAGCTCTTTGGTGATATTTTCAAAGATAGACTGGATTGGACTGGGAGTGTCCTGACCATCTGGTCACCCACACTTGTCCCACCCAGCTGGTTCTGCCAACCCATGGCATTCTGCCTTCCAGCCTGAAACTTTCCTGGCCTGAGAAGAAATCAGCAGTGGAAATCATCCATGTCTTTATCCTCACACCTCCATGGGAGGCAGAATGGAAAGAAGCCTTGACAGTCAGACCCATGTTCAAATCCCAATTCGGCACCAGCCAGCTCGATAGCCTGGGGCCAATTTTGAGCCTTGCTAATCTTTGCTGTATTAGTTCCATTAAACAAGCAGAAATTGTTTCTGAAGTTGAACCATCAGATGAAGCCATGAGCCATTGGCTTCCCAGGGTCCTTGGGTCCTCTGTGGATGCCTATGTGACTGACAGAGAACAGAGACTAAGTTCTTCTGAGAGTCTATAATAAACACCAGGTAGAGGGGCTGGGGAGATAGCTCAGGGGTGCAAGGGCCTGCCTGGCAAGTTCAAGGTCCTGAGTTTGATCCCTGGTTCCACAAAAAAAAAAAAAAAAAAAAACACTAGGAGGAGAAGAGGATAACTCAGGGGCCTTTGGGACTAATTTCCTCTGAGGCACTCTGGGGCCTTCCATTCATCCCTGCAACGTCCGAGGCCCAATCCTGGACTCTGAGGGAAACGGAGCAGATTCGGCACCTTTGTGCCATGACATATGTGTGCCAAGCTTCCGTCGCTGCAGCTAGCCACACCTTCTCCTGTATAGGGAGAACAGTGTCGGCCTGCTGGGGCCTCCTGAATGCACACCCCTCCCAGGGTCCCCAAATTCATCCAGGCTCCTCCTGGAGATCTTCAGGGCCACTCTAAAAACAGAGGGTCCCTTGGCTAAGCCAGCACCGGGAACCTGCTGCTGAGAGTAGATGCTAGAGGCTGTGCCCACATGCACCCCTACCCTCTGCCACCTTCTGGCACTAGCATTTGAAAAGGACCAGAGATAGCTTCTCCTTGGGCCCCAGGGGCTCCCTCTGATGCAGCCACATCCCACCCATGTGTCCCACGCTCCCCCAGGGCCACGCCTGGAGAAGGATGATAAGGGAATCGGCTTCTCCAGCCACACCAGAGGCGCAGTCCAAAGATTCAGAATATTTAGCTGTGTTTACCCGCAATAATCAGCGTCTCAAAGCCATGTCGCCGGGCAGCTCTTGCTACATTGATTATGCCGCCTCGTATTGTTGGCCCCTGGGGGCAAACAGTTCTGATTAATATTTCACAACACAGGGTTGTTTTTTTTTTCCATTTTTTTTCATATTCCTTTCCGCGTTGCTGCTTTTCTCTGTTTTTCCCCTTCCTTCTGAGCCCCTGAGAGCCTGACAGAGAGACACAGAATATTTTACAGTCTCTTGTGTCTGCCTGCTCCAGTAATCAGCAGACTCCATCACACTTGCAGTGTTTTTATGAATTAATAACAGGCACTTTGGAGGGCTAGCGGGGGAGGCAGGAAATGCAATCTACGGCCGCTTAATGAGCGCCATGGGGAGCAGCCACCTCTCCGCCTCCAGCCCTACCGCTACAGTAGGGTTTCTGAGATTACCCACTTCTACCCGAGCCTCAGCAGCTTGCGTGGGACTCCGGAGTGCCCCTCTGTCCCTGCTAAGCCCTCCTAGGAAGCGGGACCTGGGGAAGGTATAGCCTCAGTGCAGTTCCATTTTAGTTTGGAAGAAGAAACAAAGGACCCAGGCTCAGCTCCACAAAAGGCCCTGCGCTGGTGTACATGTGGCATCTGTGGGGGTGATGGGAAGACTGAGAGCAGGGTAGGGAGGATCAGGGTCCACCTGGGCTCCCCCACTGCGAGCTCCACAGTCCCACAGCAGCCCTACGTGGGGAGCTTACTCCCAAGGGCATCTGCACCCCACGGACACGGGATTCAGGCCTCTTTGTGCTCTGCCAGCTCAGCTGCGTGTGGTGAAGCAACTTCTTCAATACCTGGCTGGTTCGCATGGCTTGAAGCTCAGGCCTTGAGCTCAAGAATCCTAAGTCCTGTTCATCAAGACCAGACCAGCCGCTGGCCATACACATGGAGGCCGGGGCAAGGCCAGGTGACCACAAAGGACACTTCCTCTCCCTTGCCTTATGTCCTGGGAACAAACAGCACGCAGCCAGTTCTGAGCCAGCCGTCGCATGCACAGCAGCACTGCTCCAGCCTCATCGCCATATTCTCTCTCTGCAGAGGGAAATCCACTCGCGCGTCAGCCAGGGCCCGTGGCTCACGGTGAAGAAGAAAGAGCCCGACAGGAAAGCTGCGCCGGTGCGGGCCGTACACTGGCATTTGTTCCTTTTTCTTTCCCTTGGCAAGTGTCGTATCTACACAAAGTAGAAAAAAATAATGTGAGTGAGTCATTCACGACACCGTCGTGAGCACAAATGACCACACTTTGCTGTAGAGGCAGCTCTGGAGCTCAGCAAGTGTCCAGGGCAGGGAGAGACCAGTGTGTCTCCAGTCTCCCTCTTCAGAGATGCTATGCAACTCACACCTCTGTGTCCCTCACACACATACACACACACACACACACACACACACCATGGCGCCCGATGGCTAGTTTCAAACATACATGGTGGCCTGTCCTGCTGTCAGTCTCCTACGGTAAGTTTCAAGAGCCGGGAAAACCCATGCTTGGGAAGCACAGTATACTGCGGATTGAAAGAGACTTGCTGTGAGACCTATGAAGCCATCTGTTTCAGGCACCTGGAGCAAGAAATGGGGACATCATTGAGTCTCTGTCCATAGCAGGCTCTGGGTGCCAGATGGAAGGGAACCTGTGTCTACCTCCAGGACACCCAAATGTCAAGGGTTTCACAAAAGAAAACACTGGCCCCTTACTAATCTCATGAGGTCCCTGTCCCTAGTAGCCAGCTGTCCCCAGGAAAGGAAACTGAGGTAATAATACTGAGGATGAGGGCAGGGAAAAGAGAAAGAAGAAGAGAGAGACTCACAGAGATTGATAGATAATCGAATAGATAGACAGATAGGTGGACAGAAAAACAATCTTCCCACATGCCTCCTAGACAGAGGCAGGCAGAGAGCTGTGAAGGCACAGAAAACCCAGACCCGCCAGGGAAATGGGGCAGAGGTGGGCTTGGGCCTGAGGTGGGACCCCCGGGCCTGGCAGCCCCACCCTGCAGGTGGCTTGCGGCTCTTCCGGGTATGGTGCACTCACTGGGACCACAGGGAACTCTAGATACGCATCTGAAAACAGCGTCCCTGTTTGTTAACAACCCCGCCATCACAGGGGAACTGCTTTTTGCCTGAACTCCCCCACTGCCACAGGTGGCAGAGTGTAGGCCTCGGACAGAGGTCCTGTGTCTTAGGAGAGCTGGGTTCCCTGTTAGTATCATTCTGCACTGCCCAGTGTGGCCCGAACACTAGCACTGTGGGCATGGTCTGGGGCCTCACGAGAAATGCAGGTTCTCAGGCCCCTCCCAGCCCCTGAGTGGGAATCTGCATTTCAAGTCCCCCCCCCCCAACAGGTCCTGAGTGAGAGCACTGTTGGGGATTCCACACTTGGGGTACACCCTCTGAGGATGCCAGCGCTCTTTTCAGTCTCAGCGCTGTCAACCCAGCAGGCTCACAGAGCCCAGAACAAATAGCCCAATGTTTCTGTCCTCTGTCTCCCCAGCACATTTAGTGAACAGGTCGTAAAGATCCCAAGGCCTTTAACATCCAGGGAATAAGTTTCTGACAAGGAAGCAAGGAAACGTCTGGGCTGCTGCTAGGCCTTGGCAAAGCTATTTGAAAAGAGAAAGGAGAACTTCCTGACACTGCTCAGGTATGCCAGGACCAACAACCAGAAGCCATGTACAATCTTGATTCTACAACACGCGCGCGTTACTTCTCGATCAGGGCCTGGCACCAGAGGGCGGGGGCCCAAGGCAGCTGAGACTCCCCGGTCCAGGAAGGAAATGAAGATCGGAGAGCTTAAGGGACCGGCCTGTGGCCACCCACGGAGGAGGGACAGAGGTGCTTCCTCTGATCCCTGGGTTCCTCCCCTGCCAAGGCCCAACTCTTGGGAGGATCCTACCAGGAAGCTCTGTTGGCTCCCTGAGGCTTGTCTTTGTTTTGATAGAATATCCCACCTTAAAGGCACATGGGCCAGCTGCCCCCTTCCTCTCAACAGACACACCCCACAGGCACTGACCCCTACCCCTAGGGGCAGCACCGTCCCTTGAGGCGTCACACCTTAGGCCTGTGTGAAGGGAAGGTGCTTTATAGGCCCTCTGAGGGAAGGTGCTACCTCCTCCTCTCCAAAGGATACGTGGAATTTTCTTTTACCAATAAGAAAATAACCTCTCTGTTTTAAGAGAAGGTAGAAAACATCTCAGCCTCCAGTCCCACCACCGGCTGCTGCAGGGGTTTCCCAGGTTTCCCCTGTGCCGGACAGCCACAGGGGCCTTAGCACCTCTTCCAAGTAGCCTGACTTAAGAGTGCCCCAGTGCAAAACCTCATTTTTGTGAGACACAAAACCTTTTCTTCCCCCAGCAGCACAGTGAAATAAGCTTTCCTCAAATTGGATTGAAGGTGGTTTCGCTTCTCCATGCTCTTCTTCAAATCACAACTTACCTTTCTGGTGTCCCACTTCCTCCTCCGAGCCTTCCAGATGATTCCTAGCTAATCTGCTAAACCACTTTGCATTTAGAAGGATTTAAGCAATATTAGAATAGTATTTTACTGCTCCCTGAGAAAGATACGCCTTTCTACGCTCCTCAAGCCTTAATCCCGCACTACACAACACAAATGGGTGCAGCAGGCCCCATTGGAAAGGGCCACACGCAAATGCAGCCCTGGTCCCAGAGGCTTTGGGAAACCCTGCAGACTTTGTTGCACCCTGGCCCATTAGCCCGGAAAAAGTTCTGACAAGTCCCGCAGGACACATAACGCTCCATGTCTGTTAAAGTCAGTGTTTCCCAAACTTCTGTGAGCAGAGAGCCATTTACATTTTTATTTGTCCCAGGAATCCAGGCTCCACCTAATGCCCCTTAAGGAAATTTTTTCAACACTCCAGGGGCCTAATGAGGCTCAGAAGATTTCAGGTCTGTAGCAGGTGGGACTGGGCTTGAGAGAGGAGAAAGCCCAGTCGCTCAGCCCCTGTGACGCTCCTGGGCCTGTCCTCTGGCTGTGGGGTGATGGGGAGGGTGCAGAACCAGACCACCTTTGTAGAGCACCCCAATTCCTATTCCCCAAGCTCTACAGGGACTCTGGGTCCCTCACAGTGGTGTGTAAGCCCACCCTTTCTGCAGAGTAGTTCTTCCCACCTGCAGCTCCAGGTGATGTCTCTGTCCTCAGTCACCCCACCCCTGTCTCTCCTACCTGAGGCTCATCTTGGAGCTATATAGCATTGGCCTAAATCCCACAGTTCAGCCCTAGTACACTGGATCGTGCTGCCTGGGCCTTAGGCTGGGGTACAGGGGGTGGGGGAGGGATGGGCAAGTTGCCAGGCCATGGGGGAGAAAGGCAAACACTGCCCCCGCCTCTACCACTTCCCCACCCGCAGCCCTCCCTGCCTGTTCCCAGAGCCACACTTGCCAGCAATCTCCTCAGCCGAGTGGCATCCCTGCGCGGCAGCCGGGCTGCTCAAAGCCCAGAGGGAGCCATTTTGTCGGATCTGCACATGCCTTGTGTGCAGTTGGATGGGAGTGGTGTTTGTGTCTTGGTTCTCCCTTGCAAAGGGAGTGGAAGCTCAGCAGAGCTGGCGGTGTGGACATTTCAAACACCCTCGTGCCCCGAGTGTGTCATTACGTGTCAGATCGAGCCCTGAGCTTAGCTATCTGAGACAGGATGGGGGAACCATGGCCAGGAGCATCCCGCTTTCCTGTACCAGCTCCCCCACCGCACACTCAAGTGCAGCCCCCGCACCCCAGCAGGGAGGAGAAGGCGTGCACACACAATGCACAGCCTGACGTCCTTGCTGCAGGGGGCTGCTGTCTCTGCTGTGACATGTCTGCGGCCCGTGGCTTGGCTCTTTACATCCTCAGGGTCTTCTGGAACACAGCACTGACCTCACCCTGGCTGGGAATGCGTTCCAGGCTCCAAGCTAAATGGGTCGGGAATGGGGACCCAGGCAGGAGTGTTCTGTTCCTACACACAAGGCTGGGGCTGGAGCTCCCTGGTGCAGGGCTCGGCTCGTGTGGGCAAGGCCCGGTGTCCCAGCCCTGGCACTGTGTGAAAGTCACGACGCAGGGGTTGCACCGTGGGAGAAGGTGTTCACGTTCTCGCCACAGCAATGGAGCAAGTGTGCAGACAGTGGTGGAACGGGGCGCAGAGGCAGGAAGGGAAGGGAATGAGGCTGTCGTGCAGCCCTCGGATGTCCAAGGTGAAGCCCATTGGGACAGGAACAAGCTTGCATGCCCCACGACACGAGAGGGCGCTGCATGAGGCACACAGCCGTGGCCACCTCGAGGGACCAAGTGGTACCTCTGATCCAGCATCTGCCTCCTCCACCATGGTGGGGTGGGCAGCACCACACACCTGAGTCCTGGGCGGGGTCCACTGAGGCCCACGTGGCCCCCAGCTACCATCATGAATTCTGCCTAGAGGACTGCAGGACTCCTTCCTCGGCCCATACCTCTTTTTCTTCCATTCAAAGTGGGAAGGGGAACCTACAAGAAAGGTCAGCTCTTATAATATGTATTTTTCAAGCTTGGAAACTATCCTGAGGTGGGGGAGCACAGAACAACACACCTGTGTAATTTGGCTTCCCAAAGACAACGGTGGGCAGCGCATGTGCATTTCCTCAGAACTCTTGAGATTTACTTCAGGGGCTTCAAGGAGTGACCCTGCCAGCCCACAGGAGGAAACACCCAAACAGAAATCCCAGACTTCGGGTGGAAGAAGAGAGGCCTGAGGCCAGGCCACACCATCTGTCTTCCTAGGCAAATTGGGGTGACAGGAAAGCTTTCTGGAGAGATGGAGAGTGACAAGGAGAGACAGGTTGCTTCTCAGAAGGTTGAAGCAGGAGTTGGGTTTTCTGGGACCAGTGGGGTCCCAGGTAGGAGACAGATATGGGAAGGTTCCCTCAGGCAGGAGACCATGCATCCTGCCCTGGGGGTACTGAGATGAGCCCTGGCTGGGGCCCTGGGACCACCGATCTTGACAATGCAGGGACCAACAGCACAGGAACCTTGTGTCCTCCAGAGAAGGGCCTGCTGGCCTGTCCCTCTCTGGATCTCATGGTCTGGACCTCATCTGACTGCCACTCCACAGTCACCCATGTGGGCCACAAGATGAGTCCCCAGGATTGCCCAGGTAGCGTTCTCTTATTGAGGAGTCTGTCACCTTCAGCACCTGGTGCCTGACCATTCTGCAACCCTAGAGAGGAGACTGGGCAGGGCAATGCTCAGGAAACAAAGGCCAGGGACTCTTTTCACGGAGGCCACCTGCTCACACTGCCACTTCTGAAGCATGTGGTGGGGAGGGTGCACAGGCCCCTCTCACCTGATTCCTGCTTGAACTCTGCATCAAGGCATCTGTTCCCCTCCTGAGTGTACCCCACCGTACCTGGGCATCGAGGAGCTTAGCGACATAAGAAGGAACAAGGCCAGGCTGCGTTCATGACAGGGAAAGCAGGGGTGTGGGACCCTCAGCCTCATGGCAGGACCTGGCCCAAGCCCAGAGCTTGCACTGGACAGATTTGTTTCCATGTCCCAGTGGAAGCACACAACAGCCTGTCCCTGCCTCTGTGTCATCCGCACCGAGCTTCTGTGGCTCTGGCAGGTGCAGTGACACATCCAGGCTCACACAGCCCCCAGGGAGCTGAGCTCAGACCCTGCTATGCCTAAGTCCAGACCCCTGGCTCCTTCCAAATCTCTGCATGATGGGAGCCCCTGGCGAAGTGGGGACCCTGGGATAGGCACAGTCCCACACTCCCTGTTCTCATCCGTGTCAGCCCTGTGGTGACCCCAGTGTGCCCCCAGGAACCAAGACTTGTCTCAATTTGCCATTCACACGAGGCTCTATGCCAGTCCCTGGGCTTCGATGGCCTTGGTGGGGGGGGGGGGGGGCAGGTCACGTGCTTCTGTCCAGAGCCAAAGTCTGAGGCTCTCGAGGAGAGGCCTGTCTCTGACTTGGCCTAGGGACTCCCAGGCGCCTATCCCTCCCCACCCATCTTTTCCACTCTCCATCCACGCCCACCTTCCTCCCCTGGCTCCTGAGACATTCTTCAACACCCCTTTAAAAATTAAGGGTGCAGTGAAGGCGGGGGAGCCTCCGAAACAGATAAGAGGTAATTGCCTGCCTTTGACTCCTCTTGATGTGAAAATAGGATTGGAATGACTCACTCTGGTTGAAAGGTTAGTTGAAGGTTATTACAGGAAAATTGTTATTCATACATTTTTTTCTGTGCGGGCTGGATAGCCTAAAAGATTAAATTCACAGAGTGCATAATGACCCATCAGGGCGGACAATGGTAGGGCCTTCCCAGGGGAGGGAGATAACAGTGCCGAGACTGCTCTGAATAATTCATGCTCCAGCACTGCGGCCCCAGATTACATGAGGGTTTTCATTAGGAGAGGAGAGAGTGGGCTTGAAGCGCAGCTGTTTCCCTCTGTCAATGGACAGCTTTGGCCTCTTCTGCTATGGCTTCGATCTGCACCCATGTCGCCTGCATCTCTGGGGTACAGTAAGGGGACCAAGTGGGATGGGAGGGGGTGTCACTCATCCCAGGACAGGCAGGAGACAGGTGCCTCCCTGCTGAGCGGGCCCAGGCTCTCTGAGCTCATCTGATTCCTGCGGATCTGAGAGAAGCCAAGTAGAATTCATCGCATGAGCCTCAGGATGCATGTAGAGAGACAGGCTAGACGGTGGAGACAGGTTCTGGAAAGCTCACCTCATCAGATGAGCACGGATGTCTTCGTGCCAGGGTGGCCCACCGGCCTCTGTGCCCCGCTCTGGCCAGCATGGGCCAGGGCTGGCTGCCAGATGGGCAAAAGGGCACGTTGACTCACTAGCAGATGACATGAGGGTTTTCAAGGGAAAATTTTCCCATGGTAGAAAGAGGGAGACAACAACCAGGCCCCAGAGGAGGGGGAGTTATGCCCCAGCCTGTGACCCAGGCCTTGGCTTCTTTGCCCTCCTCTGTGCCATGGATGGAAACACTGCACCAACTCCACAGAGCCTCTGGGCACAGGCCTGGCACTTAGCACACGGCAGCTACTGGGTACGGGAGGGCCCCAATCCTGGCTCAGACCAGCTGCTGGAGTGGCCGGAGCCCAGGCCTCTGTCTGAGGTCAGCTCCCTCCTCTGTTCCCTTGCTTTTTCATCGCTTACCATCTCCTGCAATGTCTCTCCACCCTCCTCTCGGGCTTGTCTCATGGGTGGGGGTCCTGCTCAAGGCCACCAGGGCTCCATCCCAGGCCTCGAGTTTTTCCGTTTCAGCTGTTCTCCAATCCAGGCTTGTCTTGGGGTGACACTTTGGTCAAGTCTTACTTGGCCAGGTGAGTGTACTGTCTCTTCCGTTTAAACAGAGACTCCTTGCCACCTGAGTGTGTCCTCGGCAGGTAGTGTCTCTCTTAGCATCTATGATCATGTTGGGTCATAGGTATTTGGTACTCAGAAGGCAGCAGTTGGGGCCTGAGGTCCTGATTAAATCTATGTCAAGCCATTCGCTTAGCCCTGTCATTTATGTCCTCAGTCTGGGGATTGTCCTTTTCCCCTCCACTACTATGGAATGAGCAGCTACTTTGTGCCAGCTGCCTGCCATCCCATTCGAAGACCTAGAAACAGCCAGGGTGAAAAAGTGACAGAACACAGGGCTGGAGCAGCCTAGAAAGGGTGCCCGTAATACTTAACTGTTGGGTCAACTTGAGTTAGAAACACTCAGCTGGTTGGCTTAGCACAGCTGCAGGTTTGACTGAAGACATTTACTGGAGACAGAACACCCAGCCCATGTGTGAGTGACACCAACCAGCAGGTGGGAGGACAGAGTGGACCAAAGAAGGGAAAGAGGAAAGGAAGGCTGATGTCTGTTTCCTTGGAGGAGGTTTGATGTGGTCCTCACCCACACTTTGGATGTCTGTCTCTTGGCTTCCACAGCAGACGCTTTGCTCCGCGGCGCAGGCTCTTGGCCTCCTGTGCAGACCCTGTGGTCTCCTGGATGCACACAGCACTCCACAGATCCTTCAACCCTCCTGTGTGTAGACTGCTGCTGTGTATTTTCCCTCCTGGCTCTGAGGTGGCCACTGGAATCCTACCACCTTGTGCATCTGTCACGTGTAGCTCCGAACTACAACCCTGATGGTACTCTAGAAAATTCCTTCAAAACAGATTCACAGCATGGAAGACTCTACCTGACCTTAAATGGTTAAGCCAATAGGTGGTAAAGATTGCCCAGCTGTCTCTCTTCATAGAAAAAGAAACATAGGACATTAGAGAACCATAAAACGACCTCTCCTGAGGAATGAAAGAAAGGGCTCTACAGTCTAGGGCAGGCTGCAAACCCCAAGCCATAACTTCCGCTCTCAAGCTTTCTCCAAGTACCTCCCCACAACTAGGACTATCAATGCTCCTGTTGCTAAGCATGTCCCAGTATTTCCTTTAATTAAAAAATAAGTCGTAACAGCTGAGAGTAGAATGGAGTGTGCCTGAGTCTGGGCACAAGAGGGGTGGGGAGGGAAGAAGAAAGGTTGATCAGTTAATTCTAAGTTATGATCAGAAGGGGGGCAAGAAATTCTGGGATGCCATCCGCAGTAGGGTGATGACAGACCAAAACGGTACTGGGCATTACGAAAGGCTAGGTGGAAAGATCCGGCATGTTTTCATCACAAGAGAACGACAAATGTTTGAAGAGACAAATATGTGGAACCTGATTGCCTTTCCCGATGTATGGATGTTCTAAACATCACACAGTGCCTCTCTAATATGCACCATTCAGGTACATTTAGCAAGAAATTTAAGAAGAGGAAAGCATCTCTCTCACTCTTTACATATCCAAAGCAAACCAAACAAAACAACCAGCCCTTTGCAAATGAGGGCAAAGGCCTCCCCAGGAACCAAATTAGTCACCACTTAGATCTGGGAGTTCCCGGTCTCCAGAACAGGGAGAAACAAGTCTGTTCTCTAAATGAGAAAATTAAAGTGACTCTCTCTGCAGTGTAACTTTTTTGGCACCTTCCCTGCTTATAACAGAACAAACTACTCACTGCCATTGCCCGGTGCACAGTCAGTTTGTTCAAAACGACGTACCCGAGAGAGAGAGCCACAACCTCTATTTCACTCTCTGAGTTTTATTTTCAGAGGAAAAATCCGACTCTAATAACTTCTCCACGGTGAATTAAGCTGTGTCACATAACCTAACCCACAAGCACCAGGCCCTGCAGCTTCTGTTATAATTTTGGTGACAGGGTTCTCGGACAAGGTCAGACACCTGAGGGAAGACAGGTAAGATTGATGCTTTTGTCCAGGATTTGGGAACTGACCCGTGAGACAGCGTGGATCCCACACACTTCACATAGTTGTACCCTCAGCGTGTGGGGCGTGTCCCTGAGGCTGGGGATTGTCTAAAGCCCTGGGCACTAGAGAGCTAGAAGATCTGGCTGGGGCAGCAGAACAGACAAGAAAGCCCTCATTAGGGACAGGGATGGAGAGAGGAGCCTTCCTGAGGTCAAGATACTAGCTTTGTTTTAATTCCCTCAGACTTTGCCATGGGCTAAAAATAAGTCTCCCCTGACTGCTTTTAAACTCAGTGCAGTTGGCTCCTGCCTCCTGCGAACGAAGCATTCTCTATAATACACTTCCGTTCCTGCTACCCTGTAAGATGCCTCCTCTACCCCGTTCCTTGTCCTCCTCCCCCTCCTCAATCAGAAGTGCGCTTGCTGACACACGTCTGTCACAGAAGATATCAAATATAGGCCAATAGGTGTCACGGGGCAAAAACAAGCAAAAGAAAAGCTCGCACTTGCCAATGGCCCTCGGCACAGGGCGCCGCAATGCGCAGCGCCTGCTCCGGGTGGAAGGTCGCGGAGGTCAGCCCCGGCTGCCTCGTGCGAGCCCTCCGTTCCCACCAAATCCGTCGGCTGAAGTGGGAATGCTTCATTGACGCGGACATGTGTCAGCCTGGGTTTGAGACAAAGACCTTTGCGGGCTCATCCGGTCACAAAAGCAGGCTGCGTGAGACGTCCCAGCCCGGGTGGGGTTTTCCTCTAGGGCTGGGCTCCCTTCTGGAAAGTTGCACGGCGGCGGAGACTGGCCTGCACCGTTAATGACACCAGAGGCACATTCAGGGCTAATGTTTTTGAAAGACAAGGCACAGGAAAGGTTTCAGGAGGGAGGTAGGCGGGAGAGGTGGTGGAAATCAAATGACCCGCTGAAGCTAAATTACCAGGCTCACAGAGCGTTTTTAGAAATACCACGCTGCCTCTGCCTGCGGCCACCACTCTCTCACTTGCTCTTCCAATTAATTATTGTGTTTTAACACTATCTCCAAAGATAATTGCCTGTCAGTGTATCAGTATGTAACACCTCGGGGTGAACGATGCTCTTGCACTCGCGTCTGTCAGAGCTAATAAACACGGGGCGGGGGAGCCCACCTGCTCTCCCAGGAGCTCGCGGGATCCACGGCCTCCTCCCACTTGCGCCTGCTGGCGCAGCGTGGGGGTGCTGCGCAAGTGAAGCCACGGCTTGGCAGTAGACAGGGTGCCCCGTCCATCCAGAGTCTTGGAATGGCTTGTTTGCAGTGGATCTGCGCTTGTTCATTTGGTGTTCAGATCTGTAGGCTAGGTAGCAAGCAGGGGACTTTTTTTTTTTTTGCTGGCAAACCTCATTACCTATCAGAAGCATACATAGGGGCTGGCAAGATACTCAAGTGGTCTACAGCGTCTTCTTAGGTAAGCTTAGACAGGTGCAGGGGACTGCGGTTCTATCCCTGGCACCACATACCATGCCAGCCCACCCTTCAGGGTGGGCCGAACCGGCCCCCTAGCTCCCCAACAAGCTTTGTGATTAAAAATGAAGTGCTCCTGGTTGAAAGGGTTATTTTGTGTGTGTGTGTGTGTGTGTGTTTTTTTTTTTTAAAGCAAAATGGGAGAGTGATTTTAATGCAGCAAAAGCCTGCTGCATTAAATATTTCAATAGGGGAAAGAAAAAAAATTCCCCATCTCAAATTAAATTGAACCCATTCGGTAAATGTTGGAGCATCGTATGGAGTAAGTGTCAATTAAAGTGATAAGTAGCGGGTCTGGCACTGTGTTCTGGATTGTTCTGAGGTCTGCTTCCCTGGTGTGGCTGCTCGGCACATTGGGGCAAATTGAAACTGATCCGCCAAGCACAACCTGGGATTCTGAGAAGCAGATTCTACTTCAATAGCTCTGAGTTAATTGGCTTTTTATTCTCATTTAAATCTCTGTCACATCCTTTTATTTTGTTTTAGTTTAGTTTAGCTTTGCTTTGTATTTCAGAGGCACATACAAGTCCAGTATCTTCCCTGTAGCATTCTTCAGGAAGCTCAGAATGAATTGGGTCACATCATAGACTCTCACCCACGGATTGCGGGGGCCCTCCGGCTTTCGTCAGGGTTGAGGGGCACTGGGGTGATTTGTCAGTTGTGTGCTGTAGCAGAGGAAAGAAAATGGAAGCACCACACAGCTTC
Organism: Capromys pilorides; assembly: GCA_004027915.1. NCBI lineage: Eukaryota > Metazoa > Chordata > Mammalia > Rodentia > Capromyidae > Capromys > Capromys pilorides. The sequence continues at coordinate 12,696 of PVKN010003408.1, read as the reverse complement.
TCTCAAACTCTGATTTGGTCCTGTCTCCTGGCTACGTGGCCTTTGGGGCAAGTGGGAGTTTTCCCAGAGCAATACACCCGGACAGAATCATCTGAGGTGCAAGGGAGACGGCTTGAGGTGGGGATGAGCATCATGAGCGGATGAGGGGCTGGAGCCTGGAGGCAGCAGTGCTCTGCACTTGCCCCCCAGTCACCTCTGTGGTCCCCTTCCCAGAAAGGCTCCATCTCGCTTGGCGCCTCAGAGCGGCAGCGTTGTTAGGGCCTCGTAGCTTCCACATGTGCTCCACCCACTGTACCTCTTCCCAGTCCCTCTGACAACACTGAGACTTTCAGATCCTAGAACAAACGAGAACATTTCTCCTCTGGGAACCACTGCGTTCAGACCGCTGTTTCTGTCACCCTAGGCAACTGACATTTCCACAAACACCAGTTCAAGCCCTCACGGATGCTTAATCACTCTCAACGCCACCTCTCATCCTCCACAGCAGTTTGGACCTTGGCAGTGTGCTGAATTTTGCCAATTTTCATCAACTGGACGTCATGCAGAAGTTCCCGGCTGCCCCGCTCACTCTGTCCACCTGCTGGTGTAGGGGGCCTGCTGAAGGTGTCTCCTATCAGGAAGTAATTTTGGTTCTCGGAAGTCCGCCCTGTTACTGTTCAAAATGAGTGGCCGTGGCCACCAGTCACTGGCTGGCTCATGCCGTGTCTCCTTGAGGACCTGGACTCCAGTCTGGCATTGCAGCCCCTCTCCCTCTCATCTACTCCACAGACAGCCTCCCTGCCATCCAGGATCTCACTTCCACTACAGGTCTAAACCAAAGCTTGTGAGTGTCTTGGCCAGCTGATGACGGGGACTGGCAGTGGCTTCCTATGACCTCATAACCTTTCCAGGATGTGACATCCACCAGCCGCCCAGCAGTGTCACCTACACAGCCATCATTTCTTGGTCTTGGGTTCGCTCCCCAAGTTGCCATTTGTCTTTTTCTTTTAGTGGCTTTGAATTGTTTGAGGGCACAGCCTCTGTCTTTCAACAGTCTCCTGCTCTACACGGGATGCCACCTATTCCCTGGTGTGGAGCACTTGGTATCAAGGACTGAACCATATGAGACTCTTAGGAAGAGAGATGGATGCTTAACTGGAAATCTGCAGGGGCCCTCACACAAGCGTGTGTTCTTAGATTCTAATTCAGGTGTGGCAGAGGTGCCAAAAGGTGAAGCTATCCTGGGAGCCGCTGAGTTCTAATGGACACTGTCACTTGGAGCCCCTGGGCTGGAATTCATTATTGCCTACTATACTGAAAATTGATTACCAGGAGTGGGGTGTGTGGGTCGCTTGGTTGGCATGTGGTGACGATAGGCTTTCCTCCAGGCTGCGTCTCCCAGAAATCCCCGGACACCCCGTGCTCTCCCATTTTGGCATCCCACATGTAGCACGTACCATAAACCACACCCAAGGCCCAGTTCTCCAGCTCCATTGAATTCCCGTAAGAGTTCTCTTCAGTCAGACCAGCACGCCTACTATCCTCTTGACCTTGAGAGATGGTCACCTTGCACTAACAGAGACCACCGTCCTGCAATCTCAAATTCTCTACGCTGGACCTGGCCTGGGGTTAGGGGTGCAGGAATGCAGATACAAGTATCCCAGCCTGTTGATGGTAGAGGCTGGCGCACACCTCCTACCATCCCAGAGCTTTGCCCGGGTGTCACATGCAACAAAAAGGCAAAGGAGGAGTGTCCTACCACAATGATTATGCTTTTTTCTCCCAAAATGTGACTTACTGCCTTACTTTGCTATTTTCCTGTTTCACTGGCCTGTGCCTGACAAACTTCACTGAACCACCCAAGAGACTTAACATTTAACAAACATGCTGAGCTGCCTTCTCCTACTCCCCTTCCAACCACGGACAGGGACCTCAGACTCTTTCAAAGGTTATAATTCACCATCAAATGACCCTGGTGGAACATTCTGAGAAACCTGTGGCACCATGAAAAGTGGAAAGTGTCATGGATTCGACTGCTTGTTGTAAGCCATGTTAGTGTGTTGCTTGATGCAATTGCTCTTTCATTTTTAACAAAATGTTTTCGATTTTTCCAACGAGGAAAACAAGTGCACAGATAAGACACGCCATTTGTACCCGGTAGCGTTATGTGTGTTCCCTAACATACTACTTTTTGTATTATTAGACAACTCCTATCCCAGTGAGAGAAACTTGGCCCTAAAGTTTTAGAATTTGAGCGATCTCTGGCCACAGAGAAAATGACAGAGCAGGGCAGGCACATCCCCCCACCCCCAATCCCCCACCCAGACTCAGAGCCCTGGAGGGCTATGGTAATAGCATGGTGGTGCCAAGCTCTGTGGAAGACCATTGTCTTCTCCACGGGTCCTGGGATGCTGGGTCCGGGGCGGGGGTGGGGTTCATTGGTGCCTGTGAATGCCCAAGGCTTCCTGTAAGACTCCCTTGGCTGTGTGCTGGATGGAACAGCAGCAGAGCTGGGATGGCTGGACATACTGGCAAGCACATCGGAGGCATCACTCAAAGACCCTGAGGAATGCCAGATGAGAGCGGAATATTTTTAGGGGACAAAGACCCTCAATAAACAGGTGGGGACAGTGAACAGATGAAGCCTGCTGTATTATAGTCCACAGGGTCTCGCTTGTCTTCTGGAAAACTTTGGTCTACGGACCAATCAGAGGCTCATGGGAACCCGGTCTCATGGCTTTAAATATCAATTCCATGCTGAAGACTCCCACACTCATATTTGCAGCTCAGACCTCTTTCCTGGACTTCGGTCTTATATATCCGAACACCCACTCAACATCTTGACTTAGACGTCTAACAGGCATCTCAAGCTCCATGTACGCAAATTGCCTCTTCTCCCCCTACCCAAAACTGTCTCCACCCACAGCTCGCTCCAAACTGGGCTTGCAGCTCCTCTTTCCTGCCATTAGCCCAGCCACACACTTTGGAATCACCCTGGATTCCTCTCTTTCACTCTCACCTCACATCCTGTGGATCGGCACGCCTGGAGGTGTGAGCTTTGGATGGACCCAGGCTCTGGGTGTCCTCTCAATTCCCTGACACCCTCTGGTCTGAGCCACCGCCATTGTCCCTCGCCTTACAGCAAAAATTCCAGGATGGGTCTCTTGGTTTCAATTTTTTGCCAACCAGATATGCTTAATGTAGAACTCAGAGATCTCTATAAGAGCCAGGATCAAGATTCTTCTCTGCTCAGAATCCTGCCATGATGTCCCTCTGAGCCTCAAATCCTTACTACAGTCAGCAATGCCGTGAGAGATGGGTCTTCCCCACCCCAGCCCCCACATGCATCTCCTCAAGCTAAACCCCAGCTCCTGCCTCCCAGCACCATCCCCTCACACACCTAGGAAGCTCCTCTTCCCTCCACCTCCTGAGCCAGCTCCTCCACACTCCACCTCTTTGATAACATCTGCTTCCTCCTGAGGGCACCCCAGCACCTGTTCCCCGCTGCAACCCCCACCTCCCACTGCACTTTCACTGCCTTAACGCTTCTCCTTTTCCTCAGCTCTTACTGCCATTGAGCGAATTGCATAACTCACAGGCGTGATCTAGTGACCGCCTCTCTCCCCTCTAGGATGTGAGTTCAGCCAGGGTGTGAAGCTTCCTTGCTCTCCCAGATGTGTCTGGCATCTCACACAGACAAAGCATGAAGAGCCACTCAGTCAGTGCAGACCGCTGAACGTGCGCGAGCTTGCACCAGAGAGCAGAGAAAGGAGCGTTGCCAAGGATGGAGGAAGCCATGACGGGCAGCCAGGAGTTCTTGAGGAAAATGCACTCACTCTGGAAGGGCCGCTTTGAGGGTGGAAGGAAAGTTCTTTGAGAAAACTAAGATGAAGGCGTCCACAAGGGATTTGAACCTCCTCGTGTCTAATGCAGACATTAAGTAACAAGAACAATTCCCCTTCATGTGCAAATTCTTCCAAACACAGTCATTTTGCCCTCCAGTTATTTTACAAGATACACTTAATATTCTTCACAGTGAAGGCAGCGGAGGCTTGGAGAGATGGAAAGACTTTCCCAATGCCACGACGACGTCATTAGGAGGTGGCCAAGAGGCCCCAACTCATGTCCTGGCTCTCTCCCTTCCCCACTCACTTCTGCGTGGTCCAGAGGAGGAGACAGAAGGGCAGGCGCTGGTTGGGCGGCCAGTGCCGGGTTGCCACCCTTCAGAAGCGCCCAGCCTGGAAGGACCAGGTCGTGCTAAGGGCGGCCAGCCTGCATTGTTACAGGCAGCTGGGCCCCCTCAGGCGCCGAGTGGCTCTGCGGGCCTGTGCAGCGGTCCGCCAGCAGCCCACACTCGTGTGTCACTCATTCCTCACACGTTGCCCTGGCCTGTTCTACTTCCATTTCTCCGCCTCTTTTAGGAGGCTGAAGAGCATCAAGCGCGATGAGAAAAGCAACACTGGCATTTTAATCTGAACAATAGACCAGGAGGCCAAAGGGCTTCACATTGACAAGCCAGAGACCACACTGAGGGTGGCAGGCTGCCAGCAGACAGGAGCATCTGGGTCCAGCTTGGTGACAGGCAGGCTCAGCGGAGGTTCTGCGGCCTCCAAGCTTCAAGCGCAACCGACCGCGCATAGTCTGGACCTCGCGGGGCTGATCTGTCTGTTCCCGAGGATGCCTGGCCCTCCTCCTTCCTTGGCAGGGTGAGGGCGACTCCGCAACTCTCCGGCAGATGGCCCACAGAGCTGGCCCGGCAGACGCAACTGGAAATTCTTGCACTGTTGCAAAACGGGTCATTTGGAACCGAATTCCAGTCTGCGTGTGCGTACAAGGCGGGTGGTAGAAGCGGACTGGGCTGTGCTGTAAAGGCCCAGACAGAGCTCTGGGCCTGTTCTGAGATCCTTGCAGCTGGGGTAGGCGTGAGGCAATGCCTGGCCCGTCCCCACTTGGAAAACCAAGGCCTAAGCCAAGGACCAGGAAGCAAGGCTCATGAGCACAGTTGCAAACTCCACCTCGAAGCCCTCTTTTACTGTTCCTGTAGAATCTGTGGTTGCCTTACCACAACTCTGGGCTGCTTTAACCTGCAGAAACCTTTTCAGACCTGGTGGTTTAATTCTGCTTACTGTCCCCTAATTGTGTGTATTCACCAATCTCCATCAGTTATTCATTCAACAAACGTCCAGAGTGTGCTTAGCGCGGGCACTGACCAACACCCCCTCAGCAACCATAACAGCACTGGACTCGGGCGGAGCACTTCTGTGCGACAGCCCCGCTCCAAGAGCCAGCTCCATAAAAGCTAATTAATCCGACCACAACCCCAGCAGCAGATGAGCTGCCCAGGCCACGTGAGGAAAAGAGTCTCAGAATCGATGAAAGCCAGATGCTGCGCTCCCTTCTTGCCCGACGGCTGCCTCCCCAACATCCATAAAAATTTAACTGTGAAAGTTCCACGGATCAGCTCAGCCCCATCGTTCAGCCCCTTCAGCCATGCCAGCATCTCCACCTCCTCCTGCCTTCCTACGCGCTGATTCGAGCGTCCTGTGAAAGGACAGAAACGTTCTCTGGCTCCCTCCGCCACTGGAAGTCACAATGATTGCACCTCGGGGAGAGTGGCTCTGTCCTTGGACACTCAAAGCCACCCCTAAAGGACTCTTTGGTCCCAGGACTGCAGGTGCCTCTTAGGCCCTTTGCTCATCCCAAGTGGATTTGTGCACATGTGATTGAATGAATGGAGGAAGGAAGAAATGAACGAATGAACAAGAAATGAACCAATGAACCAACAAATACTGTATAGGATTCCACGTTCCAAAAAACCTAAAATTCTACCATCAACTTTCTGAACATTTTTAAAAAATTTATTTGGCACAGGGTCTTGCTACTCATAGTGATCCTCCTGTCTCAGCCTCCCCAGCACTGAGATTATAGGTGTGTGCCACCATGCCTGCCCGGTTTGGGGGCTGGAACTAACACAGCATGAGGTACTTGGGATTGAACTTGGGACCTTGAGTTTGCCAGGCAGGTGCTTAGACTGCTGAGCTATATCCCCAGCACCAACTTCCTTATCACCTCTGGCCCCTCAGTCCAACCTGACTGGGCTGGCTTTTGTGAGCTGCCTGCTGACATCTGTCACGGTGGCCGCTGCATCGCTGCTGGGAGGGCTGGAAGCCGCCAGGCTAGGCTGAGCCTCGGACTGTGTGTTCAGCAAAGCATTGGCCCACCTGGGTACCCATGGACTGTCTTGGTGTTGTCTTGTGATTGCATGTGGGGCTCCCACCCACAGCCCCCTGGCCAGTCCCTTGTGGAACTTATCTGGCTATGCAGACCAGGGGTGCTCTGGGCTCTGTGGTGACTGTTAGGGCCCCCCTGGAGTGGGCTTCTGGTAATCCCTAAGAACAGACTTAGGGCATGGGGAGAGTTATCTCCACCATCCCAGTTTAGGGTTTGGAAGGCCAGGCTCCCTCCAACATGGTGCAGGTCAGAAACAAGCCAGGTGGAGCTTGACTTGAGTGACAAGTACAAGTCAAGGTGTGGCCCAGCCTCAGACTTAGAATCCTTGGACTCAGAGGGCCACCCTGAGATGCCACCAGAAAGGTCCCCCAGGCAGGGCCAGCCGCACTGTGACTACTGCATGACCAAGGCCAGCTGGGCATCAAGGCTAGCCTGGGAGACCCCAGGGGGCCCCAGCACTCTCCTCCACATCCTGCGCTCCACTCTGAGGTGACCAACCACCCAGCCCTGCACATTCGCCAGCCCACAAGTCCCATCATCCCACCAGAGTCAGAACCTAAGAATGTGTGCGTGAGCTCAGCCAGTGAGCTAAGTCTCCATCTATTTCCCTTCTTTTTGATTTTTTTTCTTAAATTTTAATTTCATTTAGCTTGGCTTCCATACTAAAAATACCAGCCCTGGAGATAAAAGCGTGTGCATTATGAGTTTGCCTCATTCAACCTTTCACAATACAGTGAGTGCTTGAATAACAGAAAAGACAATCCAGGCATTCCCCGCCATGCTCCACGCCTGCAGGAGCTCGCTGCGCCTGGGGAGAAGGCTCTTTAGGAAGAAATCCATCATTTTCTCCCAGACCATCGGTGTCCAAATCAGGAAACAGTGCAGGAAGGCACGGATCGGGCCCCTTTCCTTCTCTCCATGCAAGTAAAGTGTATTCCAGATGAAATCCTGCACGCCCCATATATCACGACCCCTGACAGGCTGTGTGCACCCTTACAGGAAAGGCAGCGCTGTCCCCATCCCAGATGCACTGGCAAGAGCGCAGAGGTCATAAATCCTCATCAGGCTCAGCCCCAGCCCAGTGAACCAGGGGCATTGGGGCCCAGGTGTCCGGGCGAGACCCCAGGAGGCTCCTCATGAGGTGTGGGGGTCTGGGGTGTGACTAGCACTCTGCTCTCGGAGGACAGGGAGCTGGTTTGGGGGAGCCTTTTTCTCTCAGTGCTCCAATGGCCCTGCCTGCCCTGCAGGCAGCTGAGTTAGATAAAAATATTATAGGCAGTCAGACAGGACCAGGCCTTCAAAGGAGATAACACAGTAGACAAGATACCTTACAACTGCAGGAGGGACGGATGCTCCCACTGCGGGCCAGACCTAAGATCAAACAAATGCTCACCTCCCTGAAGATTAACATCAGGGATTGATATACTAACTAGGCATCAGTCACCTTAAAGGAGCCCAGATGAGTCACTAGGCCAATCCCCAACAGGGAGAGACCCTGTCCCAGTATTCATGCCCACTTGCCACATGACTCATTTCCCCACTTAGTTCTGGATTGAATCAATTTTACCTGAGCAATGGTGCTTGTAATGTCATTGGTTGACCATAGCTTTGTCCCACCTCATTCCCACCTAATCGAGTTCCCATGGTTTTCACTTTAGACCCACCTCACCGCATGATTTTACCCCATAAAAGTCCCTGGAAGAGACAGCTTCCCGGGGACCACCCACTCAGGGCCCCCATTCCTGACCGTCTCTCAGACAGGAGCTTTCTTTCCCTCAATAAATATGCTCTGCTCATAACCTCTGTTTGTTCCTAAAACTTATTCTTCGGTTTCAGAGAACACAAACTCATCCCAGGTCAGGTTGGGAGATCAGTTTTCCCTATATCATTTGGAGGTTCCCTGTATCATGGGGAATCACCTTGGGAGCACAAGTACGCACACTGGGTGCCAGAAAGACCTGGGGGGCTGCAAGACAGACCACAGCATCCTCACATCTCCACCCAAACCCAAGCAGTGCCTTTCAGGTCAGGTCTCTGGGCTTTGGAAGGTGCTGTGTGGGGGATGGCGAAGTCCCTGTGTTCCTGTAGAGAGCAAGGAACTCCCTGACGAGTGATGAGGAGTCATCCTGGGAGAGATTTGTTTTTGTTTTTGTTTTTTGTTTTTCAGACAGGGTCCCCGAGTCCCTGGGATGACCATGCCCAGAGATTTTCAAATTTAATTTTATAGTTTCTTTCAGATGCCCACAATATCTGGAAGCCCCCTCACTGCATTGGCAGAGTTAAAAGGGAGGAGGGTGCCCCTCCTTCCCCTCCTCCGGTGCCCTAACAGAAGTAGATGCCTCTTGTTACCTACGAGGGGTAGGGTGACTCAGGGCAGGACAAGATCTAGTGTTGCCAGCAAGTACATACAAACATGAGGGTAATGCCCGTCCCAAATACACCAGAGGAGGGTCAACCTCCGTGGGGACCAGAATGTCTTTAAATTACGCCTGTAGTTGGGTGTGGTGGCACACACCTATAATCCCAGAGCTGGGGAGGCTGAGACAGGAGGACCATTACAAGTTGGACTGTGTAGCAAGACCCTGTACTAAATACCTGCCATGGGCCATGTCTTCTTCTCAGGAATATTCTTTCATTTTCTTTGGAAGCGTGTCAGCTAATCAACTCTCAGCAGGTGCAGCCATTGGTACTTCCCTGTTCTGTCTCTAAATCTTTCTTACTAAAGGAGATTTGAGATGAATTCTGCCCTAGGGTAACTTCTAGGGAACAGCTCGCCCCAGCGCCCACAAACACTTCTGCAGAAGTGCCCCTCACGTGCCTCTGGGTCTGCTCCTCTTTGTCTAAGCATCCTCAGTTTATCCTTGACATCCAGAAGACAGTGTTGTCATCATTTCCTGAGAAATCCTCCTTCTGGTTGGAGCGCCCCAGGCTCTGGGCTACAGACACCTGGGGGCTGGGTTCTGATCCAGTTGTGTGTAATAGGGGAAAAAAAAAAAAAAAGCAGTAGTTTAAAACAAGAGCGACATCTCTTATTCCCTCATAGAAAAGCAGGCTGGGGAAAGCTGTTGTGGAGCCTCTGAGTACATATGAGCTGCTGCACCACGCTCTGAACTCAGCTCCAAGCCTTATGGGCTGGGACGGCAGTGGAATTTCCGGCCATTGGATCCACCTTCCCCATGGCAGGAAAAGTGGAAAGGGAGGCTTGTACTCCCGCTTCAGGACGTGGGGGAGACAGGATTGTGCCGTGGTTTTCCATTATAAACAGTTGCTCCCGCCAAGGTTGGGAACCACAGTGACACGTTCAGCATGCGTGCATCTTTGCAGTGCGTGGCGATGACGCGCCTGCGTGGAGCTGGAGCACGCGCACAATGCATCTTCGTTTCTCTCTCTTTCCTTGAGACAGGGTCTCCCCGTGTAGCCCCGGCTGGCCTCGGACTCAAAGTGATCCTCTTGCCTCAGGCTTCCAAGAGCTGGGATTGCAAGCATGCGTCACATGCCCAGCTCTTTCTTTTTTCATCACCTTTCTCTTCTCATCTGTCCATTTCTTGGTCTTCTCGTTTGTGAAGGATGCATTTCCCTGCTTTTATTACCTGTGTTTGTTTATTTATTTTTCGTTTTATGTACACAGCTCCAACTCATAGCAATCCTCCTGTTTTCAGCCTCCCCGGTGCTGGGATTACAGGGGTGCACCACCACTCCCCGATTGCGGGTGGGGGGAGGACAGCATATGGGACTGGGAATCAAACCCTCCTCCCTGCACTTGCCAGAGAAGGCGCTTGGTCCACTGAGCTATCTCTCTGGCCCTACCTGTGTTTAGTTTTGCTCTTTATTTATATTTTAGAATCCTCATGTAAGAGAAGCTATGTGCTATTCAGGGTTGTGTGCTTGGTTTATTTCATTTAACATTGTGGTCTCAGGCTGGGATACAGCTCAGTGGTACAGCGCTGCCTGGCAAGTACAAAGTCCTGAGCTTGATTACCAGCACCCCAGCTCCCAAAAAAGAACATTATAGTCTCAAGGTGCATCCATTTTCCCACAAAAGACTCAAGTTTATCCTTCTTCCCGGTAGAACAGTACTCCAGTGTGCGTAAGGACCTCATTTTCTTTATGCGTTCTGCGGCTGGATAGGCTGCTGCTACTTTCTTCCAGAAGGGATGGCAGGATCAATAAGGCAGTGCACGCTAAGCCACTCTGGAACGTCACCCAGCATCCCAGGGCCAGGTTCTATTCCACTTAGTCTCAGTGACAAACCTCGTGATTGTATTTCCCACGCAGTTCCCAGCACAGCGCTTGTTCACAGACCTCCACTCCCCCGCACCTCGCAGTAGGAACCATCAGCGGTCCCCAGGTTATTTACACGACCACCCAGCAGAAGCAATAAAACCAGGGAAGGGGAAGCTGATAGAGTTTAAATCTATTCTGGTTTATGAAACCCGGCTCTGTGTAAACCCCTGCGGAGAGTCACGCAATTACAAAGGAAAACAGGACCGGGAGAAAAGGAAAGCTCCCCTCACAGATACTTAGAATCAACAAATATGTTAGGGAGATAATAGATAAACCGAGGGCCAGGTAGATAGCTCAGCGGTCTAAAGCGCCTGCTTGTGCAAGCTTAGGCCAGCGCACAGGGACTGAGGTTTGGTCCCAGCCCCAGCCCCACCCACAGGGTGGGCTGAGCCAGCCATACACACACACACACACACACACACACACACACACACACACACACACAAATAGATAAGCCAGGAAGGGCTGCTTGGCTTCAGGGCGGGAGGATTCAGTGGGAAAGATAACAGGAACCTTAGGCCTGTGCCCACAACCCTGCCCTGTGGGCCTCAGTTTTTCCATCTGTGAAATAGGTTGGATTTGATCAGAAATCCCCCACCTTCATTTGCTTCAGATATTGTTAAAGGCAAACCGGTTGGACCCCAGTACAAAACCCACAAAAAATACAGTAGAGTGTCAATGGCACTGAGGTGTGCTGAGCGGCTGCCCCTGGGCTCCAAGCAGCACAGCTCCAGGGCTGCTCCTCAGACCAGTCCAGAGTGTCTTGTGCAGGTGTTGATATCCCCTGCTGTGGGGGCCAGAGGCACCCTTCTGGGAGGACAGCACTGCTCAGGACAGGGATGCAAAACCCGGAGGGGTTGCCACTCTTCTGCCTCAGCCCCCTGCTGGCTGCCTCCATGAGCGGTTTAGCTGCTGCCTGGGAGACCTATTTCCCATGCTTGTGTGTGCATGTGCACGTGTATGACTGTGTGTGCGTGTCTATGCATGGGTGTGTGCACATGTATGCATGTATGTGTATATCCATGAGTGTGTGTGCATGGTGCATGGGTGTGTGTGTGCATGTGTGTGCACATGTATGCACGGATGTGTGCATGCCTGTGTCTGTGCATATATGCATGTGCATGCATGGATTGTGTGCATGCATGTGTGTGCACATGTATGCATGTGTGTGCACATGTATGCATGGATATGTGTGTATGTGCATGTGTGTGCATGTGTAGGCATGGATATGTGTGTGCATGTGTGTGTGCATGTGTATGCATGTGTGTGTGCATGGATATGTGTGTGTATGCATGGATATGTGCATATGTGCATGTGTGTGTGCACATGTATGGATGGGTGTGTGCACGTGTATGCATGTGTGTATGCATGGATATGTGCATGTATGCATGGATATGTGCATGTGTGCATGTGTGTGTGCCTGTATGCATGGGTGTGAATGCATGGATATGTGCGTGTGTGCATGCGTGTGTGTGCATGTGTGCATGGGTGTGTGTGTGCATGGGTGTGTGTGTATGCATGGGTGTGTGCATGTGTATGCATGGATATGTGTGTGCGTGTGTGTATGCATGCACTGGTGTGTATGCATGGTTGCGTGTGCATGTGTGCATGGGTGTGTGTGCGTGTGTGCATGGATGTGCATGTATGCACGGATGTGTGTGCGTGTGTGCCTGCATGTGTGCATCTGTCTATGCCTGCCCCTCCCCACCAGGCTGTCCGCCTCTCCAGGCCTTCCCTCAGCTACCGTCCAGGGCCTGCAGAAGCTGTGTGCACAGTATTTTCAGATAACCTGGATTTTTTTTCTTTAAATAAAACTTTTAGTTTTTTCTCACTGCTGCTTCCAACCCACCTAGAGCCAGCTGTGCCAAGAATCACTTGCTCCACCAAGAGCCACTGAGGAAATTGCTCCCGCTGGATCTGCTCTGCACCCCTGCAGCCCTGGGCTCCTGTAGCCCTGGGCCTCCTTCCTGCTCCCTGTGGGCCTTGCAGCCTCAGGCTTTTCCCCTCCTCCAAGCTTTCTCACCCATTCCCAGCTCTCTACTTTCCCTCTAGGCACCTCCTTCCCACTCCTTTCCCTGCCTCTCTTCCTCCCAAGACAGGCCCCTGAGGCCTGGCCAGGCCCCTTGGGAAGCCCCAGTCCTGTCCTTACAGTTCAGCCCTGTCCCCGGGCAGCCACTCTCACTGGGACGACTCCAGTCTCCT
>PVKN010003407.1:13318-37523 GCA_004027915.1 Capromys pilorides | reverse complement strand
GGGGGGGGGGCGGGGGTGCAGGTCGGTGAGGTCGGGCACTTGGTTCAGTTTCCTCCCGCAGGGGGGCGCAGCCTGAGCGCGGCGGGCGGGGTAGCGCGGCCCCTGTCCGTGGTGCTGCCCGGCGTTCGGCCTGCGCGCGGCCCGCTTCCTCCCAAGCCGAGTCACATCTTTCTTGACAGAGGCTTTCTAAAATCTTAGCATGCAGAGAGATGTCGCTTCACTGTCCTCACCAGCTGTGCAGACAGGTAATACAAAAGTCCTTCCTGTGCAAATAATACACAGGTGGTCCAATGTTCGCGAGGGCTGCTGCACAGGCTGAGAGCGGGGACGTCCAAATCCAATGCCCACATGCTCCCGCAACCCACAGGTGTGGACCCCGACCTCCCAGAAATGACTAGATCACCAACCCAATGGCAGGAACACTCTTCTCCCGACTGACCACGCTCACAGAGCCACGCCCCCTCGCCTCCGGACAGCGCGCCTGCGCAGTGCTTCTTACGCAGTTCAAGCCCCGCCCCCTCCCCGAGCAATCATTGGCCTCGGGGACGGGGTTTGGGCACAAGATGGCTGCCATGCACTGGGAGCCCCAGAGTCCGAGCTCCACGACCCCGAAGTCACGATCCCCGGAGCTGCCGGACCTGGTGCGGGCGAGGAAGGGGCCCAGGCAGAGGATTCGAGGCAACGGAGGTCGCAGGGCAGTGGGCGGGGTCTGGCCAGGGCCTACGCGAATGGGCGGTGGTGGACTAGAGCTCTGCCCTGGGGGCTGGGCTTCTCAGGGCCGTGCAGGGGCGGGGTCTCGGGAGGAGCCTATGAGGTTGGAGGGGCGTGGCATAGGGAGGCGTGTCTGGGCGGGGCTGGGTCCTGGGAAAGGCGTTCCAGGGATTTTATTTGCATAACTTGGGTGGAGCCTTCAGAGAGGCGGGGCCTCAAGGGAAATTGTGGGGATGGTGAATTCCGGTGAAAGTTGAGTAGGCAACCCTGAAAGAAAGGATTGTGACTAGGTCACCAGATGAGGGTGTGGGGATGCTCTACAGGGGATATGCACAAGAGAGGATCCGGAGTGAGCAATAGGTGTTCTGGATGGATGACAGGAACCTCCTCCACACACTCCCCAACTCAGACTTGGAGAGTAACCCGCGACATCCATTCACTGACAGACATTCCCTGAGCTGACAGGACTCCGTAGAGCTGTGCCCAAGACAGAGTGGCCTTGTGTTCTCTCGTAGCTTGCTGTCCTGCAAGGGGAGAGGGCTGATGAGCGAGATTCTCTGTGACATGTTCTAGAAAGGAAATAAAAAGTGAGCTGATAGAGTGGGGGTGGGGAGACAAATTTAGACGACAGCAGTCAGCTGGGTATCGGCTGACATTTACAGTGGTGTCAGAGAGAGGAAGGATCCAGCACTCGGTGGACACTATATGCCAGCGGGGGTTAGGAGTTGCATTTCTAGGAGGCCGTAGAGGCCACTCCAGGCAGATGGGTTATGGGGTTCTCTTTAGAGTTTCATTTGTGGAGGTGAGAAATGCATGGGCTTCTGGCAAGGGTGGAGGAGGGAAGGGCTGGGCCCGATTAACTTCTGGAAGAAGAAAACATTGAGACCTGGAAAGCGCGATCCAGCGGCGTGGAGGAGCCACGTGGGCACAGAGAGGTGTGGGGAGGTCCACAGGCTCCTCTGTCTTCTACTTTCGCCAGGTCCTGGTGCCCGATGATGGCCGCCCCACCACTCCCCCGAGTGACCTCATCGAGATCCAGGTGGTGAAGGTCACAGACACCACGCTGGTTCCCGAGCCCCCGGAGCCGGGCTCTTTCCACTGTGCCTTGTGCCCAGCTGCCTTCCGGCTAGTGTCCGAGCTGCTGTTCCACGAACACGGCCACCTGGTCGGCGCGGTCGGCGGCGGGGACCCCAGCCGGTGCCACGTTTGCGGTCACAGCTGTGCGGGACCCGCCAGCCTGCGCGCGCACTACAGCCTGCACACGGGGGAGCGGCCCTACCGCTGTGCGCGCTGCCCACGTGCCTTCAAGGCGCTGGCGCCCCTGCTGCGGCACCAGCACCGCCACGGCGCCGATCCTGGGCCCTCATGTTCGCCCCACACCCGCTCCGCGACTGCCAGCGAGCTGGGCCCTAGGGTCCCCCCGGAGAGGGCCGAGGTGGTGTTGGCCGCGGCGGCCGCAGGTGCGGCTGTGGGCAAACCCTTTGCCTGCAGGTTCTGTGCCAAGCCTTTCCGTCGTTCCTCCGACATGCGAGACCATGAACGGGTGCACACGGGCGAGCGGCCCTACCACTGCGGCGTGTGCGGCAAGGGCTTCACACAGTCCTCCGTGCTCAGCGGTCACGCGCGCATCCATACGGGCGAGCGCCCCTTCCGCTGCACGCTCTGTGACCGCACCTTCAACAACTCCTCTAATTTCCGCAAGCACCAGCGCACGCACTTCCATGGGCCCGGGCCAGGGCTGGGGTCCTCCGCTTTGGCTGTTGATGGGGCAGGGAGCGCGTGCGGGGCGAGCCACCCGCGGGATGAGGGGCGCGGGGACGAGGTAAAGGCTGAGGTTGACCAGTAAGCCGAAACAGCCAGCCAAGGGAGTTAACTCAAGACGTTGCAGGGGAGGGGTGCAGGGAAACGGAAGCAATGATGAAGAAGGGAGACCAGGAGCAGCCTACCTGCTCAACAGAGCACAAAGATCAGACTCTGGACTCCCAGAAGCCCTCGCTTTCCCTATGTGAGACCCAGAGAAAGAAGCAACCCCGTGGTGCCCAGCTACACACGAGGACCACGGGGAATTTCATTACCTCTTTTGCATTCGTTTGGTCATCTGTATGTGGGACACAGTGTGTCACAGCAGAGTGGACATGACAGAGGGAGAGGATCAGGGCCACACTCCTGGCCCAACCCTTCATAGGCAGAGCCCTGTGTTTTGGGGATCCCCAGATGGACCAGGATGGAATCTTTTGCCTACCTCACCAGACTGCACTGCACCTGGGACGACGACCCGCCCCAGGCAGGAGATGCCCAGCAGGTGGCAGGTAAAGACTCTAGGATCCCATCACTCAAAGCCAAGGGTCCCTGAGTCACAGCTAGAGGCACTGGAGGACGTAAGGCTGCTTCCCCTACCCCCACAGTGGTCCCTCTTTAACCATCCAAACCCCTGGTCAGATACAACTAAGCATACCCAACAAGCAACCACCTGCTTCCCTCCCCTAAGCTGTGGTGCAGCCTGTGGTCCCCACAGCTAGAGTAGACTCAAGTGTCTCTGATTTCCTCCACTTGGAATTTGAAGCAGATAGCTACTGCTAGGTGGGGCCAGGGCTGGGACAGGAGGAGGACTGGAGGGCTAGAGGAGGGGGACCTCCAGTCTTCTGTTCCTATTAAAGGACTGTCTGAAGGGTTCCTCTGTCACTCTTGTATTGGAGTTGTCTCTTGGGGGAGGGTGGGACTGCCACTCTATGGTCTTGCCACCAGCAGCAACTTGCCCAAACCTCTAAGATTGGGGGTTAGATGGTATACACCTGTCATCCCCAGCTACTCAGGTGACTCCCACTCCAGCCAGCCTTAAGCCTTGATGGGCTTGGGAGAAGGCTGTTGAGAGATGTTTGTGTTTTCCTCTGGAAGAGGAAAGGGGCAGGGAGGACTGGCACATGAAGGGACACCCGTGACGGCTGGGCTTCTGGAGGATGAAGAGTCCCATTCTGGGTCCACTCATGGAGATAGTGGGCCACTAGTGTTAGCCTGTTCTCTCAACATCTATGACAGCTCCCAGGTGGCTCAGAAAGGGACAAAAACCGTCCCCTTTTTCCCTAAAGAAGCATCCATGTGCCTGTCTTACTGGCGGGGCTGCAGCATTGCTTTTGCCTCTTCATCTATTCCCCTAGTTTCTCAGCATTTCGATTTTTCTTCTTCACGGTACTGTAGAACCACTCAGCAGGGCAGCCATGGCAGCGCTGTTCTTGGTGCATCTCCATTCTCCAGCACTGCAGCCACAGGGTCCCCCCAACAACCCACAGCTCCCTGCGGCTTGGAGACGGGGTCACAAACACGAGTGTCTACAAGAGTGGGTGGCAAGGGAAATATCAGATGGAGGGAAAATCCCAGTGCACAGAAGCAGGGCTCACCACTGGGGAGAGGCAGCAGGTTGGAGTTTGCCCTCAGCAGTGGCAGGGGCTACTCAGCTTGCGTGCGGGGGCACTCCAGATATCTAAGTTTTCTGACAGCCTCATGAGTCCCATTAGCTCCTTGGACAACTCGGCGTGGGGCACGCTGTTCCTGTTCTGCCTCCAAGTCCCATCCCCAGTCCTGTGTCCTCACTTGAGGCGCAGACTGGATAAAGGGTTTTGCTCCCACCCAAGCTGACAGATGTTTCCAGCCTCTAATCTGCAGTCTCCCAAGCCCTACAACCTGGAATCCAAGAGGCTGCAGGATCCAGCCATTCCTCTTCCATTACCTTCTCTAAAATAGCTGGATTGGGTTGGGCACACCAAACCTTCTTAGAATTGCTTGCCAACTTTACCTGGCAGGCTCCTGCTGCTGTACTGTCACTGTCCAGACATCCCCTTGTCCACACCACTTTCTAGCTGTCACCTACAAGGTGACTACCTCACATTCCCTCAGCCTACGGGGATGGATCCCTCTTAGGTTGACCAAGCTTCGCTTTTGCATGACAGGAGCACGTGCAAGAGGCATGTCATGGTGGGTCTGCAGTTGGAACAGAGTGGCCACACGGGGTTGCAGCTGTCCCGTGTCACATGACTCTCTCCAGCCTAGGCCAGAAGGGGTATTTATACGTCAAATCATGGTCCTGGTGGGGCACGTGCTAATGGGCCAACTTTGTGACAAGTAGGTCTGCACAAACCTGAGAGAAGTCAGCCCGCCTTCAGTTCCTGAGGGTGAGGGCTATGGCAGGCCTGCTTGCCCAAGGCCAGGCTGGGATCCAGCAAACAGACTTCTGGGAAAGGTCACTGAGTGAGAAAACACTGACGGCCTGGCAAAGGGAGGGACTGTCTTATCTGTCTCTTTGGCCAACTCAGGAGCCCATGTGGGTAATTCCTCAGCAAATACCAGCTGAATGGCGGGAGGCAGAGTGCAGGGTATCAGACCCTGCGTCTTGCCAACATCTAAAGCCCCACTCTCCTTGTGATGGAAGGACAGACATCAGGTCCTGTTCTTAAGATTTATTGTTCTCTGCTCTGTACAAGCGGCGTCTGCCACCCCGACCCCCCACCCCACGATCCGAAAAGCACCCCCTTCCACAACCCCACCTCCACATACCCCACTGCCCAGCCGCACTCAAAGGAAAAGGGGTGTGCAGTTCAGCTCCATCTCCATTGAAGAGCTTGCTCCCCGGGAGCGGAAGGCCACTGGCGGTGGCCAGAGGGTCACAGGAGGGCTGGCCAGGGTGCCAAGTTCAGTGTCTGGTGGAATGGGGGCTGGCTGAGAGGTCCAGGAGGGATGATTCAGTCTGGAGTCTGCAGGGCCTGGGCCCTGAGGGAGACCAGGCAGTCTGAAGGATAGGACAGAGACACGGACAGTCTGACCAGCAGCCCTAGAGGAGGGAGTCCAGAAAGAGCCCGAGATCGCGGTGACAGCGCCTCAGGCATCCTTCCCCGCCAGGGTCCCAGGCCCCGCCCCCGGGGCTGCGAGGCCCTCAGCCTTGTGCACCAGGCGGTGCTTCTTCAGGCCGTAGGTGTTAGAGAAACCTTCTCCGCAAGAGGAGCAGCGGAAGGGCCGGCCACCCTGGTGGGCTGCCAGGTGCTTGCGGAAGTAGCCGGGGTCTTTGAAGGCCTTGAGGCAGGCTGGGCAGCGCAGCTCAGGCCGCGGAGGCTCGTGGGCACGCTGGTGGCGCAGGACAGAGCTCAGGTAGAAGAAGCCCTTCCCGCAGTGCTCACAGCGGTAGGCTCGCTCTCCAAGGTGCAGCCGCTGATGCTCCAACAGGTTGGAGCGGTAGCGGAAGGTCTTGCCACAGGCGCCACAGCGCTGGGGCCGAGCGACGGCATGCAGCCGCCGGTGCTCAGCCAGGCTGGACGATTGCGCGAAGCGCTTTGCACACACACCGCACTTGAAGGCGCGTTCTCCGGTGTGCACTACACGGTGCTGCCGCAGGTACCAGGAGCGCAGGAAGCCCCGACCGCATACACCACACCGGTAGGGCCGCTGTTCCGTGTGACAGCGCTGGTGGCGCATAAGCAAGGCTGCCTCCCAGAAGCGCTTTCCGCACACGGGGCAGCGAAAGCCCCGCTTCTGCCTGTGGCTGCGGCGATGCAAGAGCAGGTCATAGGCGCCCGCAAAACTCTGGCCACAGAGGCCACAGCCCAGGGTCCGCCGCACCAGGTGCACGTACTTGTGCGTCACCAGCCCCAGGAAGTGCTTGAAACTCTGGCCACATGTGGCGCAGCTGAAGCGTTCGGGACCCGCACCCGTTCCCCCACCAGCCCCAGCAGACGCGCCGCCCGAATCCTCACCCCCTGACACACCGGCCAAGGCTGCCACCGCTGCACCGACCTCTCCGGCCAGCCCGTTGTCCAATACACTGGCCGCATCAGTGCCACCGGAGCCTTCCGCGGGCTGCGGGCCGGTGGGTGCGAGCAGGCGCTCGGGGGCAGCCTGGTGCACCAGCTTGTGCCACATGAGGTTCTCGATGAAGCCGAAAGTCTTGGTGCAGGCGTCACAGCCGTAAGGTTTCTCAGACATGTGCACCTCTTTGTGGCTCATGACGTGGAAGAGGTCGGGGAAGTGCTCCCCGCAGTCCGAGCAAGCATAGCTGAGCGCATCAGTGGGGCCTGCCCCTCCAGCGCTGGACACCCCTGCCCCGCAAGCCCCTGCGGCGCCCTGGGCAGCTGGCAGCCCAGCAGCCCCTGCCAGGGCACAGGGCAGCTGGAGCCTGTGCACCTGGCGGTGGCGCGTGAGGCTCTGCGGGTAGCCAAAGACCTTGCCGCAAAGCTCACACTTGTAGGGCCGCTCTCGCGTGTGCACCACATGGTGTTTGCTCAGGTGGAAAGACTCGCGGAAGCGCTTCCCACACACCGGGCACTGGTGCGGCTTCTCGCCCGTGTGAATGCGCTCGTGACGCTTCAGGGTCTCGCGGCGGCCGAAGCCGCGCCCGCAGATCCCACAGCAGAAGGTCTTCCCTGCTGCGCCGCCCGCCCCGCCCGCTCCCCCGGCCCCCGGGCCGCCCAGCAACAGCGGATGTGCGCCCAGCAGCGGCACGGGGACGGCGCCATACACCACAGCTGCTGCTGCAGCAGCCGCCTTCTCATTGTCGCCGGCGGGCGGCTCGGCGGGCAGCATGTAGGGGCCAGTGGGGAAGGCGGGCGCAGGCTGTGCAACCGCCTGAGCCGCCGAGTCCTTGGGCGCCTCGGGCACTGGGGGCGGAGCGTGCGCCGCCTTGTGGCGCAGCAGGCTCTGCGGCGCCGAGTAGGTCTTCCCGCACAGATCGCAAGCGTAGGCTGGCCGCGCCCCGCCCGCCGCCGCGCCCGCGTGCGCCGCCTGGTGCTTGAGCAGGTAGGCGGCGTCACGGAAGGCTTTGCCGCACACGCCGCACGGCAGGCGCAGCAGGTCGGCCGAGTGCGTCTTCACGTGCCGCTTGAGGCTCTCGCGCCGGTTGAAGCTCTTACTGCACACCGAGCAGGAGAAGGGCTTCTCCCCCGTGTGAATGATCTGGTGCTGGTGCAGGTGGCTCGGCTTCTTGAACACCTTCCAGCACAGCGGGCAGGCAAACGGGCCATCTCCACCCGCAGTGGCCACAGCGGGACCGGCGACGCCCGCTGGGGCAGGGGTAGCACTGTCGTCCGAGGGGGGTGCGGGAGCGGCTGGAGGCCCCACCGGGGTGGGTGTGACACCTGCAGGGGCGGGGGCAGGTGCAGTGGTCCCGGGGGCAAGGCCCAGCGGGGGCGCCAATGAGGCTCCAGGTGGCGGCGGCGGGGCTCCGGTGGCTGGCACGTCCTTGTGGCAGCGGCGGTGGCGGATTAGGCTGGATACGTGATTGTAGGTGCGGCCACAAACCCCGCACTCATAGGGCCTCTCGCCTGAGTGCACCAGCATGTGCTGCACCAGGTGTGAGGACTGCTTGAAGGACTTCTGGCAGACACCACATGGGAAGCGCCGCTCCATCAGGTACTTGAGCCGCCGGAAGTAACCTTTGTCATCCTTGGCCGGGTCGCAGGCAGCCCCCGTGGCAGCGGGGCCAGGTGGCGTCTGCGAGGGCATGGGGAGTGGCCCCGGGGTCCCTGCGGGTGGACCCAGTCCTGGCGCCACACCAGGACCCGCCACAGGCCCACTGCGCTTCAGGTTCCCAAACAGGTGTTGGTGCCCCGAGAGGTCCACAATGCCCCACTGTGGGGCGGGAAAGGCAGCATCAAAGAGCGGAGGCGGGGGCGCCCCAAAAGCTGGGGGCAGCGGTGGGTCGGGCTTCTTGGCTTGGGTGGAGGAGTTGGATGAAGAGGATGAGGACGAGGATGAAGATGACGACGAAGAGGAGGCTGAGGATGGGGCCTCGGCCTTGGGCTTGAAGCTGGTGGGCGGGGGGTAGTCGAACTGTGGCGGTGGTGGCTGTGGCGGCGGCTGTGGCGGCGGGCCCGGCGCACAGGGCAGCGCGGCTACAGCCTTGGCGTGCTCCCCGTACAGTTCCATTGGTTCGAAGCGCTGGTGGTTGAGGAACTCCAGGAAGTCAAAGGGGTAGCTCTGGAAATGCACACCGTCCTCGCCCCCCAGGCCGCTGTTCCCGCCGCCCCCCACCGGGTTCGCCTCCATCTCCACAGCGGTGGGGGACCCTGGGAAGAAAGGTGGGGCTGAGGACAGATGGAGTGCGCTACCCTTCCCGTCCAGCTAGGTTCTCAGCCTAGGCCGGTTGCAGTATTAACCCATGGAGACGCAATGGCGTCTTCCCCCCACTGGAGGTCCTGGAGGCCAGGAGCCTTGCTCTGGGTCCCAGAGCAGTTGTGTCTTCTATTTTGGAGGCGCTGGAGGTTGAACACTGGGCCTGTACCTACAGACCTCCTGCTGCTCCACTTTCACTTTGAAAGTGGATTAAGTTCCCCAGCTGGCCTAAAATCTGCAGTTTCCGTCCTCAGCCTCTGGAGCACCTAAATTACAGGTGTGCGGGCCACACCTGGCTCAGAACAGCAGGCTGACTCCGAGCCCTGGCCTGTGCAGCCAGGAGACCCCACCCTCTCCCCTCACAGAGGAAGGAGGGGATGGAGCCTGGGGCAGGAGTCTCACCTCAGGGTGCTCCCCAAGTTATGAGGGCTCATAGTAGGCCCCTGATGGAAGGGGGTAGGAGACACGGCCTTCACAAAGCACTGCTGTGAACTCTTGCCTCGGCTTGCATCGTGCATCCTCGTATCTGAATGAGTCTCCTTCCTGAGTGTCCTTCCCATCCTTGCTGTGGCCCCATCACGTTCCAGCCCAGCATCCAGCTGAACTCCTCAGAGTAAATCACCACCATCTTTTTTGCTTTGTGGTCCTGTAGCTACACCCTGGCCTTTACAGTGAGCTACATCACCAGCCTGTTTTTATTTTTTGAGTCAGGGTCTCCCTAAGTTGCCCAACCTGGGCTTGGCTTGCAGCCTCCCAGAACGAACAAGAGATTCCTTCCGGTTGCCAGTGGCTCCCGTCACTGTGCTGTGTCTCCGCCCACTGTCACTAAGACAGCAAAGCCCTGGCCTGTGTTGCTGTGGCTCCTAGGCTTTCTCTAGCACCTGCATACAGATGTTTGCTGATGGGCAAAAAGTAAACACCACCTTCCTAAGCCTCCAGCAGGTCCACAGAGAAGCCACAAAGAAAGTGAGAATATGCTCTGTAAAGGATGAGAACTGTGGCTTAGGGCCAGGGATTTAGCTCAGCAGCAAAACCATGTTCAAGTGCAATGTCCTGAGTTTGATTCCAGGTACAAAAAAAAAAAAAAAATCCATGGGCTACAAAGCTGGGGAGGTGCTACTAGAGCAGTGCCAGGATGGGTACCCACAGCTGCCAGGGCCTGTTGGTTGCTGTTCTCGGGTCTGATTGGACATGACTCCAGAGAACAGGAGAGAAGTGCCATACCCGGGGCAAAAGGGGTCCCCGGGAAAACCTTCAAAGGCTTCCTCTGCTGGCAGGTGTCTGCTTCCTGCCACCCCCTTGCGCCATCCCATCGATCCTTGTGCTATTCCTGGCCCTGATTAAGTGGAAAAACAAAAGCAGAGGGGGAGTTCACTCCCCAAGTTCAGGGAGCCATGAGAGGAAAATAGGGATGCCAGGAGTCTTTCATGCCAGGAGCTCCCAGCTCTCTGGGGCAACAGAGCCTCCACCTGTGTCACAACCGGAGCCCATCAGTGACAGTAACTGCCACTGAGGAGGAATAAGGTGCACCCAATGCCTGCTTCCCCAGTGAGTAGCTTATCCTCCTCCCAACAATGCTGGGAAACAGCCACCATTACTATGTCATGAACTCAAGGGGAAGGAAAGGACCTAGGGCAGGAGGGGTGACTCAGTCTCCAAAGCCACAGAGCAGGTGGCGGGTTCCCCAGCCTATGCTCCAGTCCTACAACATGCTGGCTTTCTGGATTTCATGGTACCAAATAAAGCAAAGCCCCTACTCATCCAACACACATGGAGCTACCACCCACGGCTCCCTGCCACCGAACCCCAAGTCTCTAGGTGTGACTTAGTGCCAGGACAGGCCTCTGACACTTGTTAAACTCTACCAAATGCTGTATGGGTGCCCAAGGTGGCTCGTCACACTCAGACCTCGTAGTAAACTCAGAGGGATGGCCATGTGCGTTTATAGACCAAGCCGAGGTCCACACTGCCCACAGCTCTGCAGTGACCATCTTGCACTCAAAGCCAAACCCCTGGTCCTTCCGGTGACCCACGCTCCTCCAGTGCACTGGCTCTGTGTGTCCTCACCTTTGTGCCAGAGCCCTCGCTCCTGCCCTAGAATGCTCCCACACCCTCCCTCCAGCCTGTCTTTGCTCAAGTGTCCTCTCCACGGGCTCTCAGGAACCGTCACCTGTCCCCCAGGCCCACACACAGCCCCCCCCCCCCCCTTCATTGCTCTCCTCACCACTCGAGCAATCTAACAACCACACGTCCAACTTTCTGTCACATCTCTGCCGTTCTCCCTCTCCAGGCTCACTGCTCAGTCCCCAAAACCAGTGACATAGCTTGAGCCCTAGCCGTGGGATAATCAATGAGTAAGGTTGGTCACGGAGGGCCCGGCTTTCTGAATGATACGAGCCCCAGCAGAATCTGGGGCCACAGCACCCCTGGGAGCCACAGCTGTCCAACAGGAGGGAACTGACACAGAGCTAACATTTTTTTTCTTCTGTAGTTTATTGGAGGAGCAAGAGGCATGTGCCTGGACGTAGGGCTCTGCCTACTGTGTCCTCCGAGAGTTTGTGAATAAAGACAAAAGACATACACTACAAGTGGAGCGATACAGAGATAAGCATGAATGAGGTGAAGAACTTCTGTGAAAGGCAGAACTGACAGCGGCCAGATACTCCACCACAAGGCCCTTGGAGACCGTGCCCTGGCTCCTCTCCGTGCACCCTCGAGTTTGGCTCCAACCTCAGCAGCCTCAGCTGCTCCTCCACTTGTCATGATCCCTGCCACCTCAGAACCTTGGCCCCCTTGTCCCCATCTATTCCCCCAGATCTCTGCATGGCTATGCCAGCGCTCATGCAGGCTTCCCCTCTGAAGCAGCTCACCAGCCTCGCACAGGCCCCACACAGTGCAGTGTGATGCTATTTGTTCGTTCTCTTCATCAGCCACCTCAACTACACCATAAGATCCAAAAGATAAACGATTCCACCTCTTTGCTTCCCAACTATAGGTCCTGGGCTGGAACAGTGCATACCCACTTGGTGAACGACAAGTGCCTATGAAAAAGGGCAAGTCACACGCTAAGGGGACGCGAGGATCTCACCTAGAACTCCAGGGCCAGGTAGGACTAGGAAACAGGCCTCACAAAGAGGGCTGTTCTGGGGCAGCAGTACTGAAGACCCAGGGCTGGGGAGCCTTTCCTAGGGCCTGGAGCCCAGCAGGCCGTTCTGGGACAGGACGTGGGTATGAAGAGAGAACGAACGCTAGAGGGTGCTGCACCACTGAGGGGTGGTGTGAAGGGGGTGTCCTGAGAATCGCCTGGGAGGTTGCAGGAGGGGAAAAGGTACTACTGACACAGACCAGAACAGAAAGCATTTTTCACCCAAGGAGGGGAAGCCGGGGGTGGCTTGTGCATGGACAGAGAGTAGGGGGACAGTTCGGGAGCAAAGCACTAACGCACCTCACCGCGGGAGGCATCCTTTAGCAGGGGACTCCCAGCCCCTGTAATGGGCTCAGCAGCAGCTGCCCTAGGACAGAGAGCGCTACCTGGTGCCGTGTCGGGGGCTGTCCGGCACCGAGCAATGCGTTGGGCTACGTGGAAGAGACCCTATGAGAATGCGTTAGTGAGGGCCTTGGCAACTGGGGGGTCGTCATGAACGAAGGAGCTTTGCAGATGTCCACCCTCAGGGTGCTCACGGGGTGAGAGCTGAAAGGTTTTATGGAAGAATCAGAGGTTGGGAGTCCTCTGGCTAGGCCCGGCAGACAGGCACTGGAGCTAGGGGTGGGGGTGGGGGCGTCCTGGGGACCGCTGCAGGCCAGGGCGGGACCCGCCGCCCCCGGGCCCCGAGCCGCGCGCCCCGTCACTCACCGGCGCCGGGGTCTCCGCCGGGAGGAGGCTGAGGAGGCGGAGAAGGTGCAGCCGCTCCGGGGAGACCCGAGACCCCGACCGGAAGTGCCTCCCCCTCCCCAGTAGCCCCGCGCCGCTTGCCCGGAAGCGGAAGTTGCTCCCGTTCCCGAGGCCCCGGCGTGGAGGACACAGAGGCGGCGGCACTGAGCGACAGGCGGAGAGGAGGAACTGCGCCTGCCCACTATGTCGGGCGCTTGGGCGGGGAAAGCCTAGGCTGCTTCCGCTAGGCAAGCGACGCCACTGCGCCTGCGCCATGTGCCCCCCGCTGCTGGTGGAGGCACGCCCTGCGTCCTGGCTCCACCTCCAGCCACGCCCCTTTGACGGGAGCCACGCCCACTCCTCCTGTAGGCTCCGCTCCTCTGGAAAAATCTGTTCTCCGCGCTCCACCTCTGAAGTTTCTCCGGTTTTCTCCCCAAGCCTCTGCTCTCGGTAATTAAACGCTTCGTTCCAGGCCACGCCCCTTCTCAAGCCCTGCCTCCCGCACTTCTGCTCCGTTTCCCCGTAGCATATAAAGGCCACCTCTCCTAACTTGCGTCCTAGTAGTTGTTGCTCTAAAGCATTCCCCAAATCAGTGCTCCTCTAACTACGGTCCAAAACCAATCTCCTTAAGCCCCTATTCCAACTCAGCCCCACCCTAAGCAGCTAAACACCTCCCGTCCTGCAGAGATCCTCCTGCCAGGGGCCCTGGGAGCTGAGTGGCAGTCATGCCCCTTCTTTGCACACTGCCACCTTGTGACAGGCATTTCCTAGGCCTCCTCGTCCCTGCCTTTCCTTCGTTCCTCAGCCCGAGGCCCTGAGCTCAACTCATTCATTCCCTCTAAAGCCCTTTCTGCTGGCCAGTGCTGCAGCTTCTTGAGCCCTGCCCAATCGTTACCCCTTTCCTCCAAACCCCATCTTAATCTCACCTGACTACCTTTAAAGCTCCCACCACTTTGGCTCAGCCCTGGCCCCTGCAGACCTCTGTACCCTACTGTTCACCTTCCACTTATGTCTCTGTTTTTGGTGCTAGGGATGGAACACGCTACAGCTGAGCTGCACTCCAACCCTGACGTTCCATTTTTCCCTGCAAACAGTGGGTCCTCCAAATGAGGAATGTGACAACAGTGTCAGCTGTGGAATTTCTGGGGGCTGGGCTGGGTGCAGGGGTTTGCAGAGCAGGGCCAGTGCTTTACACTTAGGCTAGCTATTTATTAGGAGTATTTCGAGCGAGGGCTGCTGGAGCCAGGTTGATGGATGACACCACCAGGAACGCACACAAGGAGCCAGCAGGCAGGTTTATTTCTATGGCCAGTGTCTCCATGGGCCTGGGTGTCCCCAGGATGATGCCAGGACGCAGCAGCACATCTAAGTCCCTGCCCTCCACCCCCTCCCACAGCGGACAAACCACCAGGGAAAAGGGTGTCCTGGCCTCTGGGCCCAGGTCTAGCCCCATCCCCAGTTGAGCTTCAGGCTGCAGGCCTAAACCGGGGGCAGGCAGCTGAGGTTGCGGTTTAGGTAGGCTCATTCCCCTGGGGACCCTCTTCATGTGCTCCCTCAGTGGCTGGGATGCCCTCATCGTCCCACGGTGGCTCTGGCCTGGGATCCGGGCGACACACTGGCAGCCCCAGGGCCTCAGGATGCTTGCGCTTGGAGTGACGCCGAAGCGTGTTGGCCTCAGTGAAGCGCAGGCGGCACACGGGGCACTGGTAGGGGCGCTCACCCGAGTGGACACGGTGGTGGTGGGCCAGCTCACCCGCCTCCCGGAAGCGGCGTGGACACAGTGCGCACAAGAAGGGCCGCAGCCCTGCATGTATGTTGCAGTGTCGCCGCAGGTGGCTAGATCGCTTGAAGGTCTTGCCACAGTCCTTGCACTCGTGTGGCTTTAGCTCCGAGTGTGAGATGCTGTGGCGCTCTAGGTCGGAGAGGTAGGGGAAGGCCCTCAGGCACACTGGGCAAAAATGCGGGGCCCTCCGGGGGCTGGAGACCTGGGCCCCAGCGGCCACCAAGCCCTCAGAGACCGTGTAGGGCACACCCTGGTCATCAATCAGCAGGAGGTCGCTGTGGTCACCACCGCTGCTGCCACTGTCCGCCGCTGCTGCTGGCAGCCCCTGTGCTAGTGGGAGCTCAGGCCCAGACTTGGCCGGTCGGCCTCGCTTGCGGGAGAAAGACTTGAGCTTCTGGTGGCAGGAGGGAGCTCCCCCTGCAGGTCGGCCTTGGCGGCCCCGGGGAACAGGAGGAAGTAAGGCCAAAGGTTTCTCTTCCTCCCCTTGCAAAGGTGAAGGCAACGGACCTGGGCTGGGGGTGTCCATGGAGCAGTGAGGGGCTTGGGTCTAGGCACTGGAACCAGCTAAGAGAAGAGGGGCAGCGTCAGTGCAAGCAAGGTCGGGGCGCCTGCGTCGCTAGTATCCAACCCACCCTTCTCTCCAAATATCTGGACCTGGGTTCGAGTAACACCTGGATGCACAATCACAGCCTTCCTGGTGGATAACACAGTGAGGCAATTAGTACCAGTGGGGAAATAGGGATATAAGTGTCCCTGAGCCACCCGAATTCTGCCCCTGGCTAAATCTAGTAATTTAAAATCAATAGCAGAACATGCAGGCCTCAGAACAGCCCATCAGACTCCAGGTGGAGCCAGAGCAGCCCGGGAAATGTTCTTGTCCCCTCCTGATTGCAGAAGTCGGGGAGTTTCAGGACTGAAGTGTTGGGAGCCGCAGGAAGCCAGGAAATTGATAAAGTGTGTGTAGGTGGGACTGGATCTCAGTGCCTAAAGCAAACAAGCTATCCAGAGCTAAGAAAAACATCCTGTCTGGTTCAGGCCAACCATTAGTCACTAAGCAACCTTGTGTCATGTGATACAAACTTTGCAAAAGTATAAAGGATAATTTTTGTGTGCGTTGAGTTAGTCTTGCCCATCAGGGAGACTGGAGACCAGGTACCCCAGCATTTTGTCTTCATGTCCATCTTTCTTATTCCTACCGCCGGGGTAGAACCAGATCCCTACACTAAAGATGGAGACAGGCCCCTGAAGAATGTGGCCCTAGTTCACACCTCAGGAAATACATACATCTTATGGAGAGGTGAGCCTACTGGTTGGCCCTCTCAGCCTGCAACCTGTTCTCTGCTTTTTGTACAAGGAATTGAACTCAGGACCTTGTGCTTGCTAGGCAGGTGCTGTGGTACTGAGGTGCTGAAGGGTGTTGACATTTCGGAGCTCAGTGAAATCTTTCACTACATCATACTCAGTTCTCCCTAGTTGCCCACACACTGCCTGGGATTATCATCCATATAAACTGTCTGTGCACAGATGGTCTGCACTTCCGGGGAGCTAAGGCTCCTACCAGCTGTGCACACAAGGATACCCTGTACCATTTTAAAAATGGGGACATCTGGGCTGGCAAGATAGCTCAGCAGACTTAGCGTCTGCTTTGGCAAGGGCAGAGACCAGAGTTCATCCCCAGTCCTGCATGCCCCTGGCCCTGCCACCGGGGGCGCACTGAGCCAACGACAGAATCCAGGTGTGGTGGTGCACACCTGTAATTCCAGCCCTGGGGAGGCACAAAACGGGGATCACCACGCGTGTGGGCTGTGCAGTGAGAGCAGGGACCAAATACATAAAATGAAAAAAAAAAAAAAAGGGGGACATCGATGCATAAGAAAGCCAACGTAATTGTCTGAGTTCCTTCTCCCAGTGAGGGGTAGGGCCAAGACCTCAGGCAATGTTGCTGATCCCCGGGGCCCAGGTAAGGACAAGTGGGCATAACCAGACAAAGGCCATCACTACGGCTCTCAGGCCTGGGTTAAGTCCAGCTCTGTGACAAAGAACAGGTGACTCTGCCACGCCAAGCCAGTTGTCCTCCTCGAATCGTACATACTGAGGTAGTGCACACAGCTGGGGGCACAGTAAACACTTCAAGGATCACCACCAACAGCACCTGCCCGGCACAGGCTAGACCACTAATGGCGAACCTTTTAAAGGCCGAGTGCCCAAGCTGCAATCCCAAATCCACTTACTTATTGCAATGCGCCAACATTGCAATTAAACCCAAACACTTGGCTACTGGAACTACAGGTTTGTTACCACTGCAGTAGACCCCGGAAGCCGGGAAGTGGATGTACCCGGAGGGCAGCCAGGGGAGGTACTGCAGGTCCCCACAACCCCTTTTAGACTGTGCTTTGGGTCTTGCCAGTGCTTGGTGCTCCGACGCTGATTCCGGGGCATGCCAGGGAAGCGTTGCACTCCAGGCCCGCAATGCCTTACAGAGGCACACACTGCAGTAGAGCAGCGAGAAACATCTCTTTCATGGCCATACGATCTGCTCCCGCGGTACCGGGACCAGAGCTGGGTCAGGGGAGCATCCGGTACCAAGCAGCCCAATCCCTCGAGGGTCCCCCACCCCCAGTGCGGGCGCGCATCCGGCGGCCCCGAGCTGCGGCGCCCACGCGCGGGGCGGACCCTGCGGGGGCGACGGCCAATGAGCGGCGCAGGGCCCCGCGGGCGGCGAGGGCGCCAGGAGGGGGTCTGCGCGCGCGAGCCCGGCCGGCTCCGCGGGGCGCGCGCGAGCGCGGGCTCAGGTACTGGGGCGCGCACGGCCCCGGGTCGCCCCTCCCCCGCCCCCCGCCCGGCCCCCCGCCCCTTGGGTACCTCATTTGCATGCCGCCTGGGCTCGCGAATGTGCGCGCGCGGGGGGCGACGGGCGGGCGCGCGGGAAGGGGAGGGGGAGAGGGGGCCCTGCCCCTCGGCGGCGGCAGGGTGGGGGCGGTGGCGCGCGAGCCAGGCCCCGCCCCTTGGAGCGGAAACTGCGGCCCCGCCCCCCGCCGCCTGCGGGGAACAAAGGAGACGTGCTGGGTCCTAGGGACCGTTTTGCCTGCGTGCAGGCCCAGGCGCCTGTGCACGGGTTTTCCTCGTCTGCTCCTCGGGGGAAGTAGCCCACCACCATATCCCAAACCACTTGGAAATCCCCTTTCTTCCACAAAGCACCCGACCGGGAGATGCAATCACACAGATTAGAAGAGAAATGGGAAATGGCTGCTCAGTGCCCATAACAGACATGGTGCCCGATAGCTTCGAAGTCCACCGGGCGCTAATTGTGTAAGATGGTGCCTTTTCTGTCTCTGAACTACAGTTCGTATACTTTTTTTTTTTTTTTTTTTTTTTTCCTGTACCGGGTATTGAACTCAGGACCCTGCGCTTGCCAGGCAAGAGCTTATTCTACTGAGCTATTTCCCTGGCCCCAGTTCATACACTTTGATTACTCGCTTTCTTCCTGAGGCAGTTCGACATCCAACCCAAAAACAGTTCAAAGCTGGGATAAAAGAACCATAGCTGGCCAGCGTCGCGCGAACAGCTCTATGGCCTTAGTCTGCAAGGCGCCAAGATGACTCTAAGCACCGCCCCTTGCCCACACCAAAAATGGCGCCAACCTGGCTTCTCTCACCTTCGGGACTAGGAAAGCAAAGGGAAAGAGGGAAAAGGGAGGAGTAGAAAGGAGGAGCTAAGAGGGCAGGAGGCGGGGTAGCGAGCAGAGGCGGAAGTCGAGGGGCCTCCCGGGTGGAAGTGACGCTGCCCTTGCTGCCCAAAATGTCGGCGCCCAGAGGGAGGTGTAAGTAGTTAAAGAGGAAAGCCGACTGACTTTCCCGGCCTCTCGGGTGCATTAGGTCTCCAGGCCCTCTACTCTGCACTAGGGAAGCAGACTCGCCCGCCCCCAGCCTTCCTGAGCCTCCTCTGTCTGGAGGATCCGGGGCTACACCTTTTACAGAAGGGGGAGGGGCACAAAAGGCTGGCTTGGGGCATGGGTCCTTGCGCGGGCTGGGGGGGCCTCTGCAGGCCGCTTGGTGCAGGAGTGGGCGGAGCCTGCGCTGGGAGGGGCGTGGCGTGCGGGGCCTGGTGGGCGGAGTGACGCTGTGTGGAAAGTAGGAGGGGTTTGTGAAAGGGGTGTGGCTCTGCGAATTGGGCGTGGTTAGAGGGTGGTGGGTGGGGCCTAGGTTGTAAGGTGGGTGGAGTTACTTTGAGGCTTGCTGGGAAGACTAAAGCGGAAGAGGCAAAGTTTGGGGTGTGAATAAGCGGCGTGTGGGCATTCTGGGGAGTGGCTAAGGTTGTAATGGAGAATTGTAGTGAAGCCGTTGTGTGAAAAGGCTGGACGCGGCCAGAATGGAGTGCAGGGACTCGTGCAAAGACCAGATTTGCACAACCTGGAAAGCGTGTGGGGTGGAGGAAGACGTCGGTGGACCCTGAAGAGACACAGAAGGCCAGCGCGGAGTCCGCTCTCGGGGTGGGAGCCACCGCAGCTCCTGACTTACCTGATTGCTGGCCTGGAAGTGTGATGCCCGTATGCCTAGTCATATGTCTGTCCTTCCTTCCCAAAGGAGCCCTCTGCAAAGATCGGCAGGGGTGACTTGGAGGGGAAGGCGCGCCGGAGTGCGGGGCCTGGGCTGAGCACACAGGGCTCAGGGAGGAGCCGGTGGGGCGGGAAGGCTTGCAGCTGAGTGAGAGGGAGGAGTTTGGCTTGGGACTAGCTCAGCTCCTGGGGAGGCTGAAGCAGAAGGATCAAAAATTCAAGGCCAGGCTGGTTAATTGTAATAAAGCCATGTGTCAAAATAAAATGGAAAGGCGAAGTACCTCAGTGGCAAAGCACCCCAAAGCCAATCTCTAGTACACAAAGGAGTTGAAAGCCTCAGTGTGGCCTGGGACCCTGGGCCGAGCTCAGCTGCAGAAGGTCTGTTACCATCCCTCACCCGCCCCCATGTTTCCTCCCTGCTCTAGAAAGAGCCCGCCCACCAGTGCAGCACGCACCATGGACGACGACCCGCTGCCCACGCCCCCCGTGGCAGCGCCTGCCCCAGTGCCAGCGCCGCCTACTACTGCTGCCCCCCGGGTGCCCTTTCACTGTAGCGAATGCGGCAAGAGCTTCCGTTACCGCTCGGACCTGCGGCGCCACTTTGCCCGCCACACAGCCCTCAAACCCCATGCATGTCCACGCTGTGGCAAGGGCTTCAAGCATAGTTTCAACCTGGCCAACCACCTGCGCTCGCACACCGGCGAGCGGCCCTACCGGTGCTCCGCCTGCCCCAAGGGCTTCCGCGACTCCACAGGCCTGCTGCACCACCAGGTGAGTCCTGACCTTGCAGGGCTCTTCACCTCTCTGGGGCCACAGTCCCAGCAGGCAGGCAGATGCAGTGAGCTCCCAGAGCCCCTTGCTGATGGGCCTGGGCACAGTGCTCCTGCAGCTCCTGTTTCGGGGTCTCTGCCTTATCCTGCTGAAAAGGGATTTATCTCCTGTAGAGCAGCTCTGAGCTTAAGATGAATTTGCACCTCTATGGAGATGGTAGGAGAAAGGTAGGTGATACATGGGCAAGACTTCAGACATGTCTGCTGACCCCAGACCAAGAGGAGGAGAAGAGGGAGCTGGCGTGGAAGACTGTACAGACGGAAGAGCAGCCAGTGCAGGACCGGGGGTGGGAGGAGCTAGGTGTGTTCTAGGAGCCCAGGTGAGTGAGCCCCTGTAGGAGGCACCAAGGCGACAGGACCTAGCAGTGGGCTGGGCATCACACTGCCCAAACACACAGGCACCTCCTGTCTTCTGCCTGTACAGTGTCTGGGACCTTCACTGACCCCACTGAGAGGGCTTGCACCGGAAGTACCTGGACCCTTGCCATGCCCTGTGCTTGGGGAAAGGGAGGCCAAGGGAGGCTCGGAAGGTTGAGCGCAGCCTGGGCTACCTAGTGACTTAGCAAGTCCCGTCTGGAGTAGATAATAGACGGGCTGACAGACTGGAGCTGGAGATGTAGTTCAGAGAGCACCCTGCGTTCAATCCCAGTACTGGGAAAGGGTCAGAGGCCCAGGGGCCTGGAGGTGGAAGGCACAAGGTCTTTGGGGGCACTGGGAGGGTGTCAGTCCGTCTCAGCCACGTACAGGAGGTGTCCTGACCAGCACACCTGCTCTGGAATGGAGCGGGCGGTGTTGGCCAGCACGTGCATGCGCTGCTCTCCTCTCCCTTGCAGGTCGTGCACACAGGTGAGAAGCCTTACTGCTGCCTGGTGTGCGAGCTGCGCTTCTCCTCACGCTCCAGCCTCGGCCGCCACCTCAAGCGGCAGCACCGCGGTACGCTGCCACCGCCGCTGCCCCCAACCCCCGGGCTGCCGTCGCTGGGCACGCCCTGCTCAGCTTGCTGCAGCACAGGGCCGTGTGCTGTGTGTGCCGGGGCTGCGGCAAGCACAGAGGGCCTGGAGGGCGCGGGTGCGGGCACGGGCGGCTGGGGCCTGGCAGAGGCCGTGGCTGCCACCTCTTCCCTGCCGCCCTTTGCGTGCGGTGCGTGTGCACGTCGCTTTGACCACGGCCGCGAGCTGGCGGCGCATTGGGCAGCACACACCGATGTCAAGCCCTTCAAGTGCCCGCGCTGCGAGCGTGACTTCAACGCACCCGCGCTGCTGGAACGCCATAAGCTCACGCATGACCTACAGGGCTTGGCTGCATTGCCCATGCAGGCCTGGGTCCCAGGGTCAGGCGTGGCTGCGGAGGTTGAGGCAGGCGGAGCTCCCCAAGCCTGGGACAGCACCCTGCTCCTCCGCCCTGCAGAGGGCAGTGTGCCTGACCTGGGGGCGCTGCTTTCCGAGGGCGTTGGGGAGGCCCCCCCAGCAGCCGAACCTGCAGAGGACACGCTGTACCAGTGCGACTGCGGGACCTTCTTTGCGTCCGCTGCGGCGCTGGCCAGCCACCTGGAGGCGCACTCGGGCCCGGCCACTTTTGGCTGTGGCCACTGCGGGGCGCTCTATGCGGCCCTGGCTGCCCTGGAGGAGCACCGGCGGGCCAGCCACGGCCAGGGCGAGGGCGGCGGGGAGGAGGCGGGAGCAGCAGGGTGCGAGGGGGAGCGGGCGCCCGGGGAACGTGCCCCAGCGCCATCCCGCAGCAAGAAGATCTTTGGCTGCTCGGAGTGCGAGAAGCTGTTCCGCTCACCACGTGACCTGGAGCGGCATGTGCTGGTGCACACTGGCGAGAAGCCCTTCCCCTGCCTCGAGTGCGGCAAGTTCTTCCGCCACGAGTGCTACCTCAAGCGCCACCGCCTGCTGCATGGCCCCGAGCGGCCCTTCCCCTGCCACGTGTGTGGCAAGGGCTTTATCACGCTCAGCAACCTCTCCCGGCACCTGAAGCTGCACCGGGGCATGGATTGAGCCGCCCCTCACACGGGGACATGCACAGCCCTGGGCCAGGAGATGGGAACCCAACCCTCCCTTGCCAGGCGGTGGGAGGACACCCCAGTACACGGACCTCTGACACATGGGGACAGAGGAAGGAAAAACGTGGGTCTCCATGAGTACTTTCCCCCAGCACCAGCGTGGGGCACCCCTACCCCCAGGGCCCTCTCAGCGACTGGGATCTAGGGGCTGCAGGGACCGTGTCCCCGATGCTGCTCAGATCTTCAAATGTACCCACCAGTCCATGGTGGCCCCGGAAGATGAATATAGCCGTAATCTGCCTTTCCCCATTGCATTCCCCTTGCTGAAAGAGGACCAGGGTAGATGCCCCACCTTCAGTGACCCTCCCCTCTGCGGAATGGATCGGCCATAAGGATCACCCACCCTTGAACACTAGAGTAGACTGGTCTAGCACCCCGCCCAGTAGGATGGTCTGAAGCAGGCCACGCCCCACCAGAAGTGGGCTGGTCAGTTGGTGCTGCTTCCCTAGCTCAAGTAGGAGAGACACCCCCATATCCCATAGAGTGCAGTTCGGGCCAGGTAGACCCCATCCTGTGACATCGGGTGGAGGTGGTGGACACTGGGGTCTCCCTCTGCAGTAGCACCTGTCAGCCTTTCTGTCTCCGTCAGTGTGTCTGTCTCCATCCCTCTCCACCCCAGGGGGAAGGGAATGTTGGCTGGGGTTCCCCCAACCTGAGCCTCCACCTCGCCCCCTCTTCCCCTGCCCAGTATGTCCAGGGCCCCAATAAAGCTCATCCTGTCAGTCATTACTGTCTCATGGTTTGACCCGGGTCAGGGACTGGGGATGGGCATCAAGTTTAGGTCTCTAAATTAGGTACATCTGGCTTTAGACAAGCGTATTTTACTTTGTGTTGGAGGCTGAACCGGGGTCTGCACTCATGCTAGGCAGGTACTCTAGCCTGAGCTACCTCCCTGGCCCTTTGTTCCAAGCCAGAATTTGACTAAATTACCCAGGCTGGCATCGGACGTCGGGTGTGGCAGCCTCCTGAATGGCTGGGATTGCAGGTGTTTGCCACCACGCCCAGCTCTTAAGACTTGAGTCTTAGGCAGTGCTTTGAGTTTCTTAGATCAGAATGGCTTAGGCCTCATCAATGATACAGTTATGTCCCTCAAGTACAATATCCATCTCCAGTAGATGGACACGGCCCCTAGAAATAAGACTGGCCCTTGGAGTCGTCAATCCTGCAAGACACCTGTTGGGAGCCAGCCTGTCTCCAAAGAAAGGCTCGGGAGGAAGAGGCCCCACCCCTTTCAACATTTTGCATCTGAAGTCGACCTGAGGCCAGAAGGGTGAGGGAGAACTGACCAGATCCACCTGAGGCCCCACTCGGGACCCATGGCCAGGACACGCTCAGAGAGCAGTGGATGACAGTGAAAGACACATAGGCACAAAACCCTAGAACCTTAAAACCCTCCTTTGAAAACACAACCTGTTGTTGGCCACTTTGTGAAACAGTTCTATAGGTCCTCTTTTGTAAGATGGGATCAGAAATATAGTAGAGCTGCTGCCTTCCAAAAAAGGCAGACACTTAATGACCAGACAGGTCTTCAGCTATCTTTCAGGGTCTGGTACCATGAGGCTTCTGGAAATGACCAGGAAAGGCAAACATTCTGAATTGCTCAGGGCACAAGGCAACCATGACTAAAGATGCTGAGGACTCCAGAACTGCTCCAGAAAGTGATAGGAATGGTGTTGGTGTGTGTGTGTGTGTGTGTGTGTGTAATGTATGTATTTGGTACAGGGTCTTAAAGTGGATGATGGTGGGGAGACAGCTTAGTGGCATGAATTTTTCCTGGCAAGCAGGAGGTCCTGAGTTCAATCCCCAGTTCCAAAACAAACAAATAAAAAACGTGTGCCAAATGGCACAGGGTGTTTCGACGCTGCTCAGACTCAGTGATCCTCCCGTTTCCAGCCTCCCCAGCACTGGGATTACAGGTGTGCACCATCCACACCCAGACTCAGTGGCCAGCTCAGCGCACCCAGGGGTGGGACCAACGTGGCATGTAGTGCTGGGGATCAAACATGGTCCCTGAACTTGCCTAAGCAGGTGCTTAGTCTGCTGGGCTATCTCACTGGCCCTATCTGTGTTCTTTTATTTAGTCACACCATTTTGTTTTTATTTTTTTTTTAAATTTTATTTATTTATTTATTTGTTTGCTTGTTGTGTTTGTTTGTTTCTTTTTTATTTATTCATTTTGTGGCTGGCTCAGCCTGCCCTGGTGGTGGCGCTGGCGCAGCATGTGGTGCCGGGGATCGAACTGCAGTCCCCGCAGTTGCCTGAGCCCTCCAAGCAGGCGCTTTAGACCACTGAACCATCT
>PVKN010003407.1:0-13218 GCA_004027915.1 Capromys pilorides | reverse complement strand
CCATTTTGTTTTTAAAGCTTAGTAAAGATCTTGCTACTTAGCCCCTACTCATAGTGATCTTCCTGTTTGAACTACCCCAGTGCTGGGATTACAGATGTATATCACCATGCTTAGTTTCAGTGGCTGGCACAGCACGCCCAGAGTGGGGCTCTCACAGTATGCAATACCAGGGATTGAACCCAGGTCTTTGCGCTTGCCAGGCAGGCTCTTATACTGCTGAGCTATCTCCTCAGTCCATAGTCACACTGTGTTTTTATCACACCTCATAGACAGCAACCCCAATCCTTCCAGAATTTATACTCTAGGGTGTGATTATAGGGGAATCAGCCTGAAAAAGACCATTTCAGATGGTCACGATTACTCAGATGGCAGTCGGGAAGGCAAGTGGCCCAGTCATGCCACCTGAGGTGGGTGGCCAGGCTGGGCATCTCTTCAGCAATGGAGCTGAACTGAGCCCTGAAGAGCTGCTCCTCAGCTTTGCCACTTTAGATGCCAGGTGGACACCATCGTGCTATGAAGTCAGAAACCCCTGTGCTGCTGCTTCAGCCCCTCTGCTGGTGAACCCTGAAGTACTTCAAGTTCTTGGCAGTAGGAGACCAACGTGAGGCCACTCGCTGCAGTGGAAGGTGCGCCCAGCGGGGCTGGGGTGGGGGACACAGCGTGGAGCACGTGCCCAGCGTGCCCTGGGCATGATCCCACGGCGTGTGCTCACACACGCACATGCACACTCACACTCACACGGTGGATGGTGAAGGTGTGTTAGAATGTGCTTTGGGCAGTTTGGTTTTGTATTAAGACAGGGTCTTACTGATTCAGGCAGGCAGGAATCCCTTCTGTGATCCAGGCTGGCCTTGAACTCCTGGCTACCCTTCTGCCTCAGGCTTCCGAGTGCTAGGATGACAGATGTCACTACCACAGCATGAGGTAGGAGCGTAGTGCAAGTGCAGTGAGGAAGCGTGGGAAGACGTGCTGCGTGCATGGCTTCTGAGTGGAACCGTGGTGAAGCCATGCACAAGCAGCCAGGCCATTGCCTAGGGCGCGCGTGGGCAGTGAGTCCTTCAGAAAGACAGGAAGGGAAGGACGCTGGTAGGAAACCCAAAGAAGTGGGTGGGGCAGCTAAGCACCTGACCCCAGGAAAGCTGACTGCAGATCCCTGGGGATATCCCATTTCTTAGTGTGTAATGATTTGTTCAAGTTGTTTGTATTGTACACTCTCTTTTTTTTTTCTTTTTATTTTTTATATATTATGGCCGGCTCAGCCTGCCCTGGGGGTGGGGCTGGTGCAGCATGTGATGCCGGGGATTAAACCGCAGTCCCTTCGGTTGCCTAAGCTTTCCTAAGCAGGCTCTTTAGACCACTGAGCCATCTCGCAGGTCCTGTATTGTGCACTTTCTCACATTTCACAGGGAAAAAAATTTGAAGGAGGGAGCTGGGCGTGGTGGGGCAGGACTATAAATCCAGCACTCTAGGAAACTGAGGTAGGAGGATCCCAAGCTCCAGCCCAGCCTGGGAAATTTAGCAAATTAACAAGATCCTGATTCAAAATGAAAAGGGCCAGCAGTGTAGCTCAATCCGAAGGCACTGAGCTCAAGCCCTCATACCGAATAATAAGAAAGGAGATATGTTCAGAGGCAGATGCAGGAGAGAGTGTGTCACAGAAGGAGATCAGCACATGGTCACAATTTCCAACTTGAATGGGCTCTACCCCTTGGGAATAAAGCCTCCCTAGGGGGGTAGGGGGACATGACATTGGACCTTGGAGTGCACTCTCCACTTCAGCAAGACTGGCCCAGAGCCAGAAAAAAAACAAAACAAAAAAAAAAAAACCTCCTTCAGGTAGCAGAGTGATTGCTTTGAGCAGTAGGCCACCCCTTACAGGCAGACTGTCCCCAGGCCCAAGGCCCTCCCACCCTGAGGCCTCTGGGCAACCCTCAGTCAGGAACCCCTGCCTGGTAAAGTGCTCGGATGGCCATGGCAACCGCTGGGCTGGGGTTGAGGCTCCCCTCCACATCCCCCACAGGGCTTTGGCCCCTGTGCATTTCACCCTCCTAGGGCATAGGCCTGACCCAGGACTTTGTCTGTGGTGGCTCTGATGGGGCTCAGGAGTTCCCTTCGGGAGAGGAGATAGCCACTGTGCATTCTTGGGCCACTGTGGATTCTTGACTTTTGTCACCAAAGAGAACTTCAGGACGCATTTCTCTGAAAATGTCTTTGACAGCCAGAAGCCAGGCTAGCTCTGGGGCAGAGCTAGAGCTGGGCAGTTGTGGAGAAGGAGGTGCAGCCTGGAAGTGGGATCCCACGGAGGAGGACAGACTAAGGGGCATCATGTGAAGAGGTGCCACAGCTCTGGGGCTGGCTAGTCTCAGTCTTAAGGAGCCTGCAGGCCGGTCATGGGGACACCATGACCAGGACGTCCTCCAGGACTTCCTGGAGGACGTCCTGGACTTTGAAGAGGCTATGCAGGTTGGGGGAGGGGCAGGATAAGGCGTAACACACAGGCCCTCTGAGTGGCAGAATCAGGCCGAGGTGTGCCCTGGCCTTTGTCCGCACCGTGGCCTCTGCCTGTCACGTTCACGGAGCCAGCAGGAGCAGAAGCTCTGCTGTAGGCACGTGATGAGCCACACCTGTAGACCCTTTGGAGCTCCCTCGTCAGCGGCCCCTGCGCACCTCAGTCCGCGCCTCCCCAGGGTGACCCCGCACACACTATATGCCCCTATGTGCCTTTTTATTGAGCAGCAAACTACACTCAGCCCCAGGCAGGATTCACACAAATCTAGGGGTGAGGCCCGGGGAGGGACCAGCGGCTGGCAGCACTACTGCGGGGGTGTGGCCCTTGTCGGTGGCCCGCGGCAGGAATGTCTCTGAAATGCTCATCAGATTGTACGCTCCTAAGTGGCTTCTCAGTGTGCCCCAACAGGCAGGCTCCGCCCTTCCAGGCCACCCTGCCGCCCAGGGCCCCAAACCAAGGCCCCAAGGCCCCCTTTCGGCACCCAAGCTGCTTGGCATTCTCTCCAATCACCTGCTTCTTTCCTGTCTTGCTTCTTTCTGAATTCATTTCTTTAGAGAAAAGTTTAAAGCCTCCCAAATGAAATGATACAACGATGAACACACCCAAGGTACAGACCCAAAAGAACTCAAAATAACTGTGCAAGCGAAGAATGTTCAGTTGTGTTTGTTTTTTGTGGGACCGGGGTTCAAACTCACAACCTTGCACTTGCCAGGCAGGCACTGAAGCTATCGGAGCTATCTCCCCAGCCCCTGAAGAATGTCTATTTGAATAACCACACAACTCACAACAGCTGAAAGAAATGATCCACGTGTCTGCTACCAGATAGGCAAAATGGGTTTTACTGCACATCAGAACACACTCAGCCACGGAAAGGTGCTGACACATGCGACAAAATGGATGGACCTTAAGAACAGTGTGCCAGACCAGGCCTGGCATGCACATCTGTGTTTGTGATCAACCAGCGCTGGGGAGGCTGAGGCAGTTAGAGCTCTGTGTTCAAGTCCAAACTGGGCTGCATAGTGAGTTCAAAGCCAGCCTGTTCTACATAGTGAGACTGTCGAGAAGAAAGAAAGAAAGAAAGAAAGAGAGAAAGAAAGAGAGAAAGAGAAAGAAGCCAGACATAGCTCAGCAGACTAAAGTGCCTTTTTAGGTGGACGCATTGCAGTGGCCGAGGGTTCGATCCCCAGCATGGTGTGCCAGCCTCGTCCCAGGGCATGCTGGGACAGCGATTGAGACTGGCTATGAGCCCTATCTACATAGGGAGCCCCTGTAGGCCCTGTCATAAAAAAATACACATACTACTACTACTACTACTACTACTACTACTACTAATAATAATAATAATAATAAAGCAAATAAAACTTTATGCTAAGTGAGAGCAGCTAATCACAAAAAAACACATGGCCTGCGAGGTCATTTACCTGAAATGCCCACAAATAGGCCAATGCACAGAAGCATAAAGCAGATTCTTGGTTGGGGAGGCTGTGGAATAGGAAACACAGGATAATGGATGGATGAGAACGTTCTGGAATCAGAGAGTGGGCATGGCTGCAAATTATTATTATTATTATTTGTGGTACTGGGGATTGAACTCAGGACCTTGTGCTTGCCAGGCTGGTGCTTATGCCACTGAGCTATATCCTCAGCCCTATGGCTGCAAATTATCATAAACATGCTGAATGCATGAAACTGTACACTAAGTGCTTCAGATTGTAAAATTTAGCTGGTCATGGTAGTGCATGCCTATAATCCCAGCACTTGGAAGGCTGAGGCAGGAGGATTGGTGTGAGCTGGAGACCAGCCTGGGCTACAAAGTGAACTCAGGGCCAGCCTGAACAGCACAGTGAGACCCTTTCAAAGAAAGATAAATAGGGCCAGCAAGATAGCTCGGTGGACTAACTGCCTGCCTAAGCAAGCACAGGGACTGGGGTTCAATCCCTGATACCACAAGCCACACAGGCCCTGCCCAGAGCATGGCCTCAGGGCATGCTGAGTTAGCTATCAAGGCTTGGTATAGGGGTGCAGAATTAGAACTAGAATTTCAGTGCGGGGCGGGGTGGGGGGGTAGGCTGAAAACAAGAGGATAAGAGCTGTGTAGTGAAACTCTGTACCAAATCCATAAAAAAAGACAAATAAGTTTTATGTTACGTATATATTTTACCTATTTTAAACAGTTAAAACACATACATGCACCCACATACAGTAATCAGCTTTGACACAAAAGAACTACAAGCCAGTCCCACAGAGAGCCCCTCCAAGAGCCAACTGCCAACTGCCTCTCCCTTCACAAAAGGAGCCCACACCCCAAATCTGTGCCTATATTTTATTTATTTATTTATTTATTTATTTATTTATTTATTTTGTGGGACTTGGGTTCGAACTCATGACCTTGCACTTGCCAGGCAGGTACTTGTGCCACAGAGCTATTTCCCCAGCCCCTTGTGCCTATATTTTCCATGCATGTTTTCAGACCTTTACCTTTACATAGGTACAGATCCTTGACAATATAGTATACCTGGGCAGGCTTTTAAAAGACACGCTGCTGATACACTGTCATTTCTCTCTGTGAGGTAAAAAATTTTAGTGAGCCAGGCAAGACGGTGCAAGCTCTGGCAAGCTGAGGCAGCAGAACCGAGGGTTCAAGCTCAACTTGGGCAACTTAGAGGCTCAGTGAGGCTCTATCTCAAAAGGAAAAGTAAAGCAGGGCTGGGACTGGAGCTGAGCACAAAGACCCTGGGTGCAAGCCCAGTGTGAAATGGACAGAGGGCAGTAAGGGTTAGTCCTGGGGCTCAGACCATCTGCCAGGGTCTTGTCTTGGTTCCTGGCACTGCCCGCTGATGAGGGAGGTCAGAGTGGTACAGTCTGTCCCCTTTCACATTTTTGCTGGAGGGCTTCTCAAGTTTTCCACAGAGATCTTCATTCTCTTTCGAGCACAGGCATCGTCCGCTGGGAGGATCCCGGGTGACTTAGAATTCAGATCTCCTCCTGATAGGGACCAAGGTTGTTCTCAAGGGTTCTTTCTGATCTCCCTGAGGGGAAATTCCTGGAATTCCTGGTCCTCATGACAGCCTTTGCCAGCTTCACGGCTGCCAGCCACTGGGAGGAACTGGGCAGAGCGGAAGTGCTTGCCACACTTGTGCCAGCAATGCGTGGCATGGATGTGACTTACAGAAACAGGGGCAAGCACAGGTGGCCCACAGCGCTCCTTCTCCCTGTCCTGAGGCTGAGGGGAGGGGCCGCATCCTGCAAGCTTCGGCCAAAACATGGTGGCCCCATTGTGAGCTCAGCTGCGTGCTTCCTGTCCCCGTATCCCCATGGTACCACTTCCTGGCCAGTGGCTGACCCATGTCCGTCTGCCTCCTCCATTAGAATCTGGAGGCCTCTGTCCCAGGACTTTAGCACCAAGGACAGAGCTACTCATAGTAGGTGTTCATTAAATACTAGTCACTTGGATGGAGTGCATAGAAATACAGGGGCTTACTAGAGGGGAAAGAGAGGTACAAACAAGGTAAGGTCGCCTGTGTAGGCAGCCACGGGAAGGCCAGAGCCAGGTTCTGACCCGACTGTCACGCACCCCGAGGCTAAGTCGCTGATTCTCCTTCCACCCCCACCTGCGCCCGGCCCTGCACAGCGCCTGACACCGGCAGGACGCGGTCAACGCGGGTTTGCTGGCGGAGAATGAATGGTGCACTTGCCTGGATGGGGGCTGGGCCGGCTCCGGCTCTGCCCCGCCCTTCTGGACCGCACCGCTCCGCCCGCCCGGCCCCGCTTCCGGCTTCCCAGCCACTTTCGCCTCTGCCGGGCTCGGCCGCAGGCTGCGTTTCCGGGGGGAAGGCTTAGGCGGTGACACCAGCCCAGCCTCCTCCCCGCCCCGTCGCGGCCCCCTCCCTCCCGCAGCTCGGCGCGTCCGGCCCCGGAGGAAGAAAGGAGCAGGAGGCACAGGTAAGGGGGACCCTGAGCCGGAGGGCACCTAGCCCGAACAGGCCCCGCTCTGCAGATCCAGTTGCTGCGGGCACGGCACTGGGGACAGCGGGCTGCAGGGACGGGGACCTGGGCCCAGCACCCTTGCCAGGCCCTGCACGGCCCCCGCCTCCCTCGGAGTGCCGGAGGCAGCGGCAGCGCTGGTCCGCGGCCCCGAGCCTGCGACAGACCCTGCCCGGCCGTCTTCCACCTAAGAGGAGCCTCTGTCCCAACTACAGGAGTCCACTCCAGCCATCCCTTCTTCCTCGGACCCGTCAGACCTGAGGGTCCTGGTCCTGCCTCCTCCATCAGACGCTGGGTGCAGACCCGGCCTTCTCCCTCAGATAGCGGTGTTGGGTCCTGGGTGGATTTCGATTGGCCTACTCCGTTGCCTCCCACCCACTCTGTACATGGCACCCC
Source organism: Capromys pilorides (assembly GCA_004027915.1). Classification (NCBI taxonomy): domain Eukaryota; kingdom Metazoa; phylum Chordata; class Mammalia; order Rodentia; family Capromyidae; genus Capromys; species Capromys pilorides. Next base: position 6,329 of record PVKN010003407.1, on the reverse strand, counting down.
TTCTCCCTTTCCAGGCTGTCCAGACTTCGAATCCCACCCTCTCCACTTAGGCCCCTAGGGTTGGTTCCCTTGGCACACCCCAAACTTTTAGCCCAGGATCCCCGGACCAGAAGCAGTCTGACACGGCCTCCCTGTGTCTCCTCTCCTGTCTGTCCCCTGTGTGTCTCGCTGGTCTCTGCTCCCGCCCTCCAGCGCTCCGACCTCTACACCTCCCTGGACCTCCTTCCCCTCCCTCCTTTCCGCTGTCTACTGTCTCCGTTTCCCTGCGCTGTCTCTCCGTTGCCACTTCCCCGCGGCGCGCACCTTCCCTTCCTCTCCTCGGTCTCGGTTCCCCGGTGCATCTGCCCTGCCCCCGCCCCTTTCCGCCCCGCCCTGCCCCCAGGCCCCGCATCTCTCTCCGCAGGATGGATCCGCAGCCCCCTCCGCCGGCGCAGGGCAGCCCTCCTCACCGCGGCCGGGGCCGGGGCCGGGGTCGAGGCCGGGGTCGGGGCCGGGGCCGGGGTCGCGGCGGTGCCGGAGCTCCGCGCGCACCCCTACCGTGCCCCACGTGCGGCCGCCTCTTCCGCTTCCCCTACTACCTCTCGCGGCACAGGCTGAGCCACTCGGGGCTGCGACCGCACGCGTGCCCGCTGTGCCCCAAGGCCTTCCGGCGGCCCGCGCACCTGTCGCGCCACCTGCGGGGCCACGGGCCACAGCCCCCGCTGCGCTGCGCCGCCTGCCCGCGCACCTTTCCCGAGCCCGCGCAGCTGCGCCGCCACCTGGCGCAAGAGCACGCGGGCGGCGAGGTGGAGCTGGCCACCGAGCGTGCGGCTAAAGAGGAGGGCGAGGGCGCGGAGCAGCCTGCGGGGAGCGCGACAGGCACGGAGGGGGAGCAGTGGGCCGAGGGCGAGCCTGCGCCGGCCGCGCCCCCCAGCGCGGAGCCTCGCATGTCAGAGGCCGGGGCAGCAGAGGCCGGCGCGGCCGAGCTGCGCGCTGAGCTGGCGCTCGCAGCCGGGCGGCAGGAGGAGAAGCAGGTGCTGCTGCAGGCCGACTGGACGCTGCTGTGCCTGCGCTGCCGTGAGGCCTTCGCCACCAAGGGCGAGCTCAAGGCGCACCCATGCCTGCGCCCCGAAGGCGAGCAGGAGGGCGAGGGCGGGCCGCCGCCTCGCCCCAAGCGACACCAGTGCTCCATCTGCCTCAAGGCCTTCGCCAGGCCCTGGTCGCTGTCTCGCCACCGGCTGGTCCACTCCACCGACCGCCCGTTCGTGTGCCCGGACTGCGGGCTGGCCTTCCGCCTGGCCTCCTACCTCCGCCAGCACCGCCGAGTGCATGGCCCCCTCAGTCTGCTGGTGCCACTGCCCAAGAAGGACGACAGGGCCTCGGGCACCCGGAACTCGGGGCGAGGGCCCGAGGGCGGTGAGGGCACCACGGAGGGGGGCGATGGCAGTGGCGAGAACGGGGGTGATGCTGGTCCCGCGCGGCCCCCAGCCGGCGAACCCCGCTTTTGGTGCCCAGAGTGCGGCAAGGGCTTCCGTCGCCGCGCGCACCTACGCCAGCACGGTGTCACCCATTCAGGCGCGCGCCCCTTCCAGTGTGTGCGCTGCCAGCGTGAATTCAAACGCCTGGCCGACCTGGCACGCCACGCGCAGGTGCACGCGGGCGGCCCGGCCCCACACCTCTGTCCTCGGTGCCCGCGGCGTTTCTCACGCGCCTACAGCCTACTGCGCCACCAGCGGTGCCACCGCGCCGAGCTTGAGCTGGAGAGGGTGGCTGCGCTGCAGGCCCTGCAGGCCCAGGCCACGCAGTCCCCGGCGGAGCAGGAGGCCGAGGGGGTCCCGCTGCCCCTTGCACGCATCAAGGAGGAGCCGCCCTCCCCGGGGACTCCACCCCAGTCCCCAGGAGCACCCCCAGTCTTCCTCAGCGCCTCCTGCTTTGACAGCCAAGACCACTCAGCTTTCAAGATGGAGGAGGATGAGGTGGACAGCAAAGTCCACCTGCGCGGCTTGGGGAGCCTGGCCTCCTGACCCTCAGGGCCCCTCCGCCCTCCATGGGAGCCCCCGGTTTGCATTGGAAGAAAAGGACCCCCTGCACCAACACCCTCCATTCCTGTCCCTAGGAGCCGAGGCTCCAGGCTACCCCCACACCTCACCCTCCCCAAATCCCAGTGCCACCCCTATGCGTGTTCAAGCAGGAGGACTTTGAACCGGAGGCGGAGGACGCTAGGTCAGAGGGAGGTGGGCAGGTGGCTCAAACCCACCGGCAGGTCCAGAGACACACTGGACACCATCACCTCTTTGGAGCTGCCCCCAGGGCGTTCCTGTGAGCAAAGGTCTGTCCCTGTCCCTCTGTCAGTGAATAAATGTGAGCTGGTGAACTTGCCTGTGGCTGTCTGTGGAGAGTGATGGGGGGCTTTCACACCAAGGCCTCAACCAGGCAGGAAGCCTAGGGGCCCTGAGGAGAAGGGGATGTGAGTTCCCACAGGCCTGCGGCCACCAGACGCTCACAGTGCTTTAGTCAGTGCCAGACACCGCAGGTCCTGCCCGTCCTGAGGACAGGGAAGTCTGTCCCTTCCAGGGAGCCAGGATTTTACAGCTGCAATGGCCTGAGCAAACTGCGTGGCAGTAGAATGTTTTGGATCTTTGCTGTCTGGTATAGTGTCCTCCAGCCACGTGTAACTGTTTTGTTTGAACATATAATAGGTGCACACAGGCCTGTGCGGTGGGGCTCAGTAACCGAGTGGCCCAGCCCCAGCATGCACTACTGTACTCAGCACCAATTTTTTTTTTTAATTTTATTTATTTATTTGTTTGCTTGTTGTGTTTGTTTGTTTATTTATTTATTTATTTTGTGGCTGGCTCAGCCTGCCCTGGTGGTGGGGCTGGCGCAGCATGTGGTGCCGGGGATCGAACCGCAGTCCCTGCAGTTGCTTGAGCTTTCCTAAGCAGGCGCTTTAGACCACTGAACCATCTTGCCGGCCCAGCACCAATTTTTTTTTAAAAGTTTATTTTATTTTCTTCAACCACATTACATATTTGTTTGTGTTATGGCTGGCTCAGCCTTCCCTGGGGGGTTGGGGGAGGCGCAGCATGTGGGGCCTGGGATCGAGCCCCGGTCCCTGCGCTTTGGCCTAAACTTCCTGACGCACGTGCTTTAGACCGCTAAGCCGTCTCACCAGCCCCCAATTTTTTTTTTCCTTAATCTACTTTTTTAGGCCCTAGGAGTAGAATGGAAGGTTAAGAATATCCACTGGTCAGCCTTTCTTGAATCTTTCTTGCCATCTGCCTCCCCCTTCGAAGGCTGTCCCTTGTCCTATGTAAATAATATGGTGTCCTTCCTCCTGCCTGCAAGAGAAAGCATGGGGACCACCCCCATTTTCTGGGGTGGCAAATTGAGGCCTTGAGGGGCAGCACCCCAGTTTTCCCATGTTAACGTAGACCACCTGTAACCATTGTGTCTGCTTCCTGTGGTACGGGTGCTGTTGGTTGTTACCATATGGGAGCTGGGTGGGGTGTGAGGGGACAGCGTAGGTGACTGCCAGGCCCAACTGGGGGGTGGTGTCAAGCAATAACCAAAATCTGGCACAGAGAAGTTAGGGTTCCCCTTGACCCTGTTCCCAAGGGACCTGTCCCATGGGGCAAGAGCTGTTACCTCAAGCCACACCATTTCCCAGAACGCTTGTGGCTCTAAAATACCATAGGCAGATGTGACCACAGACACAGCTGGCCATGGGCTCACTACACAGCCCAGGCTGGCCATTATGCAGCTCAAGGCATCCTCCTGCCTCAGCCTCCCAAGTTCTGGGATTACAGGCGTGCGCCACCACTCCTGGCAAACTGTGGAGCAGTTTTAGTGTCATGGACAAAACCCATCAAGGGAGGGCATTCCACAGCCCCCCTTAAGAGGCGCACTCTGAGTCTACTCACCCTGACCATGAACTGTCCCTTCATGTCCAGGAGGGCTAGAGACAGCAAGGTCCCCAGGGGGAAATGGCAACTGCTCTGCTTCTAGATGGAATCCAGGACCTGTGGAGAGGACAAGCCTGGCAGAGCCAGAGAGCTCCTCTGAGTCTCTGAAACACCAAGACAGGGGTTCGGGACACAAACAACCTCACAAACAGGTGTGGGGCTGGCACCCCAACTTGCTACACAGTGAGTCCTTGTTTCAAAAAAGTAAAAAACAAAAGCCGGGTGAGTGTGTACAATGCCATGCCTTGTGCCAAAGAAGGGAGGGCGGGCTGATGGAGAAATTTTAGAGCTTCCAAAGGTGACAGCAGCCCAGTAGCACAGGTGCTGTGGGCTCACCGCCCCATCCTGTAAGCGAAGGACTGAAGGCAGCTCTGAGTGTCCTTGAGCACTTCGCCGTACCTTGGAGGGACACACGGGTCAGCTCCTTTAATCCTCAAGACAGCTCGATAAGCCACAGACCAGATGGGCCCGGGAGTTTTTGTTTGAGGGGGGCTGTTTTTTTTTTTTTTTTTCCAGAACCAGGGATCAAACTCAGGACCTTGCACTTGCCAGGCAGGCACTTGTGCCCCTGAGCTATCTCCCCAGCCCAGTGTTTCGTTGTTTTCTGAACCAGGGTCTCCCTATGTCATTCAGGCTGGCCTCAAGCTTACTATAGCCCAGGCTGGCCCCGAGAGGGGTGCCTGGGAATTGCTGCACAGCTCCATGAACACATCACAGGTTGTGGAACCGCACACCTGTGGGAGGAAACGTCTACAGTGTGCAATGAATACCTTCAGGAAGCTGTTTAAGAAAATTCTGGGCATGCTGGTGCACACTTGTGATCCCAGCACTCGAGAGGGCTGAGGCAGGAGGATCGCCACCAGGTGAAGGCTAGCTTACCTAGTGAAGCCCTGTCTCAAATAAAAATAAAATAATTTAACAGAGTAAAATACACAGTGCCATGGACCCTCCACTGAGCACCCTAAATACTCCCCACTGCCTCATACAGTTACTGTTTTTGGCAAACATCACATTTTTTCCCCTGTATTTAGGACAGGGTCTACAGGATCTCACTACACAGCTCAGACTTGTAGTGATTCTCCGGTCTTTAGCCTCCCAAGTGCTGGGATTATAGCACGTGACACCATGTCCAGTCTCAATCACCTTCTCAGTAATGCCCCATGGGTGGGGGCTGACACGGCACAACAGGGATCGAACCCTGGCCAGCTGAGCCCTGCCTAAGCAGACGCTTTAGTCTGCTGAGCTATCAGGCCAGCCCTTTCTCTTCTTGTTTGTAGCCCAGGCTGGTTGAACTCGAAACAATCCTCCTACCTCAGCCTGCCAAGAGCTGGGATTACAGGCATGTGCCACCACACCCAGTGAACATTCCAGCCTGCTATGGATGTGTTTGTTGCTCTCAGGCAGATTCTGGGCAAGGGACTGTCAGGCTGATGATTTACTTTTCCAGAAAGAGCCGGATGTTTTCCCAGGGTGAGCAAGTATTTCCCACAGAACCCTTGCAGACAGAGGGCCGGCAAGATGGCTCAGTGGTCTAAAGCGCCTGCTTAGGCAATCACAGGGACCACGGTTCGATCCCCAGCATCGATGCTGCGCCAGCCCCACCCCCAGGGCAGGCTGAGCTGGCCATAACATAAATAAATAAAGTTTAAAAAAAAGAACGCTTGCAGACAGAGAGGTGACCACCTGAGCTGTGGCCACACAGCAGGAAGCTGCACAGCTGGCTGCTGCCCCAGCACCTGGTGGGAAGAGCCAAAGAGCCGAAGGGCCTGGGCGCCCGGCTGCAGGTGGCTGGTGTCCCACAGGTGGCTCAGAGGGCAGGGCAGGGTCGCAGCAAGGCAAGGATGCTGAAGGATGCAAAGCCACATGGGGGCTGGAGAGATGCATACAGGGGGGAAGGGTTGGACTTTTTTTTTCTTATTATGATTTTTTTTTTTTTTTTTTTCGAGGCGAGGGTCTTGCTGCATAGTTCAGGCTGGCTGGTCCTGAATTCACTGTATAGCCCAGGCTGGTCTCAAACTCATGATGATCCTCCTGCCTCAGCCTCCCGAGTGCTGGGATAGCAGGTATAGGTGCCAGGCCTGGCTGATTGTGAAATTTTTAAAACATTGAGAAATGGAAACTGATGTAATTCCTTGGGGTCTTCAGTTTGTATGCTCTGTTTCCTTTTCTTTCTGTTTTCGTACAGGGGATCCAATTCAGGACCTTGTGCTTAGGAGACAGGAACTTAAGTCACTGAACTATATCCCCAGACAGCTGTACTTACTTTGTAATGAACCCATCTGTCCATTTGCCCATCCATCTCTGCCATCCACCCATCCATCCATCCATCCATCCATCTACTGTCAAACCACTCATCATCCTTTTTTTTTTTTTTTAATTTTATTT
>PVKN010003406.1:0-37422 GCA_004027915.1 Capromys pilorides | reverse complement strand
CTCCCCCCACTCTTTTTTTTTTTTATTTAAATTTGAGACAGTCTTAATTAACTAAGTTACCCTGGCTGGACTTGAATTTGTGATCCTCCTGCCTCAGTCTCCCAGAGTGCTGGGATTACAGATGCACACTCCCACCCTAGCAATTATAAAGCTATTTTTCTTCAGTACTGGGAATCATATCAACGCCTTAAGCATACTAGGCAAGTGCTCCACCACTGAGCTACAGCCCAGCCCTTGAGTGGTTCTGTGAATATCATTAAACACATTCCTGTGAGCTGCCGGAGTGCCTCTACTCGTCTGCCCATGTAGCTCTGTGACATCAGTGCTAACTCTGCAGCCCCTGCCTGGGACCCAGAGCTGTGAAGCCTGCCTCAGCTGCTCAGCCCCATCCCTGTGCTGCCTCTGGCTGGGCCGTGCCCTGAACACTCAGTCAGAATGCACAGGGGATGCTACAGATCAGTATATGGCCAGAGGTTTCCTCCCATTATGTGACAAAGTAAATTAGCTTAAAGAGAAAGATCCAACCTGAGAGGTAGCTTTTGCTGGTCTGGGATTATGAGTTATAGGAACCCCAGCCTCTGTTTACTTATTTTCCTGCCTTGTGGATGATTGTGGTTATAGCAGGAGAGGATAAATCCAAATCACAAACACAGTCAGAGACCCGCAGAGCTCAGGAGTGCTAAGAAAGTGCAGGGGGCTGCTTGGACCCTTCTGTCTGGTCTGCCTGCAGCCAGGCCCTTCCATCTTCTTCCGGTTCCTTAAACAATGTTTCCCCATGATTGGGCATCAGCAGTGTGGTTCTACCCATCACCAGATATCAAATGTCCTCTGAACCCCTCTCGAAAGCTGGTTGTTGGTTTCATACGGATAAAATAACTTGAGAAAATTAGTCCCTGGTTTCCAAGCCCTAATTAAAAATAAATAACAAGCTCAGGAAAAGTTAAGGTGTGCTGTGGTGGGGAGAGGTAACTGAGCCAATTATTTTAACCAAGTGTCTATTATGTGACAAAGTAAATGAGCTTAAAAAGCAAGATCCAACCTGAAGATCTGGCCAGCTGGATCCACTGGGAGCAACGGCATCCAGACCTCAGAAAATCTCTCTGTGCAGGAAGCAGAGTGGCCACTCTGCTCAGCCCAACAGCAAAGCTGCCGGAGTACGCTCTTGACCTTGGAGTCTCCTATCTCCTCCTCTAACCAGGTCAGCCCAGGGACCAGTTGGTGACAATGCAAGCCAAAAAGAGCATATGCAAAATGAATTAGGTGGTTAGTCTTCTCCTAAGATGTTCGGGTCCCTCCCAGGCTGGAGCAGGGGGCTGAGAGGTAGCCAAGCATCCTGAGACAGGAGTGGGCAGCCAGCTCCTGCTAGTGGGCCGACAGCTCTGCTCCGCACCAGCTGTGACTGCCATGTGGCAGTGTGTGTACATGCCAGGCTGGAGCAGGCTGCACCGTGGGCCCTGCTAATGTGACTAGAAGGACAGTTTCTTACAGAGATCTTGGCTCTCCTTGTCCTCAGCTTCTTGCATGCGGTGCTTGTAGACAGGTGCACATGTACACAGGCACCTACATTTGCGCATGCGTGCACATGCATATACACACACGCATCACAAACACACATACAGTCAGTGAGCTCCAGGCTCCTGGGGCACCACTGTGCAGCTGCCTGCACCCCAGGTGCAGAGTAGGGCACCATGGCTCAGTGCCCAGGGAAAGGCATTTCTGGTGCGGAGGCTGAGGAGAGACGGTGTAACAAACTTCCTTCCATCTTGACCTTCTGGAGGAACAGCAGGTCTCAAACTGGTCATGGGGGCCCAGTACTTTCTCTTCCTGCCCAGGCAGGCTGGGACAGGAGCCAGGTTAGCCCCTTCAGGAAGCAGCCAGGCCTTGGCATGAGCTTTTCTCCTCTGCAGAAGGTGCCAAGATCACAGCAGCTGGCGTCATTAGCATCCTGGGGCCTGGTTGGCATCCTATCGCTCCCCTCTCCCAGGGCCCATCTTTGATGACAGTGTGGTAAGGAGAAAGGTGCTTGTCACGGTGAGCAGCAGCAGAAGCATCGGAAAAGGATTCTGTAAGAGCAGACGCGGGCCTCAGGCTGTGGCCGTGGAAGTGCACAGGCATTGATTTCTGGATCTAAGCTGGTTCCAGCCCAGTGGGTCTCGGAAAATGTTCTTCCCACCCGATCTCCCCGCCTTGTGTTCTCCTTCCCAAGAAGCTGCTCTTCCTTGTACCTCCCAGTGGGCCAGGGGCCCCATGCATCATGAGATGAGAAGGAAAATACAGCAAATGTTCAAATGTTCACATTTCTTATAGTGGAGGACGCAAGCAGCAGCTCTGGCGGTCTCTTTCCTGAGGGTATTTAGCTGTGCTGGCCTGGCTGCCTTGATTTTCTGAACAGATTCAAGGTATTCCCTTTCATGGCCATTGTGATTTTGTGGAGAAGCCAGGAGTCACACAGTGCCAAATCTGGTGACTAAAGTGAATGAGGACACAGCATCATGTTTTTTCAAGCCTGTCTTTCTGCTGGATCGCACACAACAACAATATTCATTGTATTTTTGGTAACACCTCATAAAGACCCTCAGGAAAGAGGACCCCAGAGCTGCTGTGGACAGTGGCAAGGACAATGGGATGAGTGTGTGCAAAGTGAGGGGAGGATATTGTGGGGAGATCCATGACAAGGCATCTTTACTGTTGTCTCGGTTACTGTTGTTGCTGGGACAAATACCCAAATTAGAGACCCTAATTTCCTTCCAAATTGGGGAAGAAAAGGCTTATTTAGCTCACTGTCACTGAAGGTTTTAGTTCATATTCAGTTGGCTCCAAGGGAGAGTGGCACAGGGCAGAGAGCAGCTGTTCGTGGTGGCAGCAAAAAGCAAGAGAGTGAAGAGAGTGGCAGCAGCTCAGGCAGCTGGCTAGCCTCTCTCCCGGTCTCATGTTGTAATGCAAATTGCCCACCACACCCACAAACTCAGTAATCAATCACAGACTCCAGAAACTGACCCATGACTGCATGAGGCTTTAGGAGGACAACTGGACACAAACCATAACAACTATACTACATTTTAAAAATTGTGACTAATTATCCTAATTTTGTTCAAATCTTATCTTTATGTGTCTCCTTAGCCAGTACCTCCCACACTATTGTATTAAGAGGATGGGCAAAATTTCATGAAAATGTAGAGGAGCAGAGGCTGGTATTGAGTGCAGAGCTGTGAAAATATTGCCACCTGAGCATTATTGCACAAAGGATGGGTCTGTCCATGCCCAAGCTGGGACCTTGTCATATCAACACAAGCACTGTCCTTTCAACAATTGTGTGGAGACTCCCCTGTCCTTGCTGTGCTGCCCAAGTCCACCTTGGCAAAATATGGGCTATAGCAGCTCATGATGTGAGAATCATGTCCCCTGCTCCTGCCCCAAGGCCTGGCTTCTGTTGTCCCTCACGGTGCAGGGATGGAGATGCTGCCTCTTCAGGAGAGCTAACAAGGATGTCTCTCTCCAGAGCCCTCTCCAGCAGGATTCATCTCTCATTAACAACAGATCGAGCCTCATCCTTGATCCTCATATTTCCTCATATTCAGAGGAAATTTTAGACAAAGGGACAGGCAGGCAGGAGCTCTTAACCTGAGCCTCCACTACACAGTGACAGCACGCCCGAGCCTTCCTGAGACACCTTGGAGCAGAGATCAGACCCACATCCACCTTCCATTCACAGGTCCTGAAAGATGGCTCTAAAGTCCTCACGTCTTTCACCCTTATAGATCGGAGACCTCCAATTTTAGTTAAGAAAGAATAAATCTAGATGACAGTGGCTATCTGACTGAGTAGGCCACTTATAAACTCTGACCTTTGGGTCATAGGACACACAAGATTTTAAAGACAAGGGAATCTAGTGGCAAATCCCAATGTCCACCTTTCTCAGCACTGTAGACACTGTTGAGGAGCACTTACCCACAGATACTGTGCTACAGACATAGCCTGGGGACCAACTCCACAAGTGCCTCTCCTGAGGAAGCAGGCTGAGCACACATGCAGAGGAGAGTGTAAAAACCTTCTCATGAGAAGGGCTACCAAGAGACTCCAGCGAATGGCTAGGTCATGGTCTCGTCAAAGGCCAATAGGGGTACAGCCCTCCAGTCCTGTGTCAGCCCAGAACTCTGCCAACACATATCTCCCTCTCTCACTATATAGCTCAGACTCTTCATGATCCTCCTGTTTTCAGCATCCCCAGGACTGAGATTACAGGCGTGTACCAGCACACCCACAGTCGGTCACTGGCTCAGCATGCCCAAGGGTGGGGCTGGTGTGGCATATAGTACCAGGAATCAAACCTAGGTCTCTGTGCTGCCTAAGCAGGCACTTAGTTTGCTGAGCTATCTTGCCAGCCCTGCACCTCAATTGTTGATTTATTTACTTATCTATCACCCACTCCTTTGTGCTCAAATGAGCTCACATGAGCTTCTTTTAGCTACAACTCAAACTATTCACGTGACTCAAGCAGGCAACACACTTTCTGACCCTCCACTTCCTGTAGAATAATTATCATAGTAGCAGCTCCTCCTAGTGCTATGTTGAGGATCACATGATGTAAAATATGGGATGTCATGTCAAGTAGTCAAGTTCAAGGCCCACACTGATGGCTCTGAAGGACATCAGCAAGACAAAAAGCAGCAAACCTGGGTCATCTCACCTCTGGAGCCCTACCTCCTGGTAGATCCACTGAGCATTAGATGTGCATAACAACACAAACCCTACAGTGGACTGTGAGTATCAGTGTTCTGGCTTGTGTTCCTCTGAATCATACTCAAGTCACCATCTTCCCAGGCTGTGGAAAATTGCCCATCAGGAAACTGATCCCTGGTGAGGAAGTATTGGAGACCACTGCTGTAAATGGAATTTTTGGTGGGTCCAGTGTTGGTGTAATTAAGCACGATGGTTATTTGTTGTTTAATGATGTATATCCACATATGCCTGGGGTAGACACAGGGATGTTGGGAGGAAGCCTCATAGCCTAAGGGCCTCGTGCCAAATGCCAAGGTGTAGACAGAAGACAATGTTACTAGGAGCTGAGAGGTCCAATGAAAGCCAGGCCAAGCTACAGAGCTTTCTCCCTCTTTTTTTTTTGGCAAAGTCATTGAATAGGGAGAGCAGCCAGGAGAAAATGTTCAAGAAGCAAAGCACACAAGCCCAGAGCTGCCCTGTGAATGAGGCCCAGAATCACCATACAGGAGACAGGAACAGAAAAACATGATCCTACAATAAGGCAACCATTAGAATGTAAGAGGGAGCCTAGGGGTGCAGCTCAGTGGTAGAACATTGGCCTAAGAAGTGTAAAAGCCCTGGGTTTGGTCTTTAGGACCACGATAGATAGATAGATAGATAGATAGATAGATAGATAGGCATTGTTGGATGCCTGACTGGATGGATGGATGGATGGATGGGTGAGTGAATGGTTGGGTGGCTAGATGACTAGATGATAGATAGATAAATAAATAAGTAGGTTACACAGACAGACAGACAACATTAACATGGTATAAAAAATTCCAGAAAGAGACAAGATGCTGAAGGGATGGTAAAGGGAATGAGATCTTCAATTTGCCAAGGGGAGTCACTGGTGGGTTTTTGCAGACAGCTGCGGCGCCACTCAGGAATTATAGGGGAGAGCAGACTATGAGTGTACCCAGCTATGTGTACCTGCAAGGTTCCCTCTTAAAATATACTCACAAAATGTTCATCTGTAGATTAAATAGGCACTTTCAATTTTTAAAAATGTTGTTGCATTCTTTGTTTTCTCTATTTGCAATGCTGGCCTAGAAAAAAATTAAGAAAAAAAATTACTCCTGCAGCATTCCGAGGCTTCTAGGGAAATTCAGAACATAAATTTATCCTTTCCGGTTTTCTGAAGGTTGGAGACTCCCTGCAACCTGCAGGGCTTCTGCAGTAGCGACATCACTGGTGCTGCCCACGTACGGGGCCTGTGACTGAGATCAAGCAGGCAGAGCCCGAGGGCACAGCTGTGTGCGTGGCCTAGAGTCATCATGTGTGTGCTGGCATGGGCAGCCAAGAAGACTGAGGCAACAAAGCCTTCACACAGGAGAATCACCATCAGCAGCTGAGGGAGCCTGGGAAACAAGAGGCACATGCCCAGAGCAAGGAGGAGCAGGGTGGTTTCCCATCTGGGTTATGAGAGCCCCACCACCCCAAGGGCAGCTGTGGGTGGGAGTCAGCTGTGTGTCTGGGTCCTCTTGCCAGGTGCCCCCATACTGGGCTCAGGAGGATGCTGGTGGGCATCCTGGCATGGACGGAGCTTCTCTTCTCATGGTTCACTGTTTTCTGGGGCCTCTGTATTTTAAAAGTGAATTCTAATAAGTGAAGAAAAAAATTCAATTACAGGAACTGATGGAGAAGGTTTTGGCAGAAAGCAGGGCTCACTTGAACTCACAAAATCAGTCCAAATGGGGCACCTTCTGCCACCCCAGGACAGCCCTGTCCTACATACCCTGAGTAGCTGTGGGCAGTCTGCAATCTCCAGTCAGGACAGCGCAGAATTTGGGACAAAGAGAGCACAGTGCACCAGAGGGTCACGCTGTGGCAGCCCTTTCAACTCTCTGTTTGAAGAGGAAACCAGGTCTTGCTGGGCTGGGCTGTGGGGGGCTGAAGCGGTTCCCAAGGGCTGGGGCTGTCCTATCAGAGAGCTGGAGGGTCTTACATTAAGAGCGCGATGAGGCTCTGTGTTGTCCTATGTGATGACTTTCTTTGGGTCCCTTTTCTCAGCCACCAAATGGGGCAAATGTGATTTTAGAAATCTAACCCCCCAAAGGGGGTGAGGTCTCCCCCACAGACAGGGAGGCCTGGTCGCTGGTGGGCACGGGTATATGTAGTAATGCATCCATTGTGCCCAGTGACCACGTGCCCCTCCACCCAGTGCAGGCTCAGGGACATTTGGAGACATTGCATTACACCTCCTCAGCCCTCAGTACAGAGGAGTTGGGAGTGAAGAGATAATGAGGCTGACAGGGACGTGGAGAGGGTTTCTCTGTGAGTGCAGGAAATACAGACGGGTTGTTTTGTGACCCTGGGAAGACAGCATCTGGAGCCTCCCGGGCTGTGCACACATTCAGCTGTGAAGGACTCTCAAAGCCAGGATGCTGTGGGCCACCACGTGTCTGGCTTCTCTTAGAGAAAAGAAACCACTTTAGCGCCTTCTGATGGTGCCCAGCACGCAGCTCCCAGCTCAGGTGCAGGCTCTTTCCATTCAGTGAAAGCCCCGGAGTGCAGGCGCAGCGTGTGGCCTTCAGTCAGGGGCCAGGCTGCCCTGTCTCGAGAGCTGCACAGTGTGCTCCTCCTACGCTTTTTAATTTCAGAACCCCAGGCGATCTGTGCGGGGGTGACAAATGGCAGTGGCTTTCCTGATGTTGGTATTCTGAGGTCAGAATGTAGTTGCAGCCAGAAGCGCGGGGATGAAGTATAGCATTAAAAATAATAAAGATTAAAAATATGTACCCTCCCAAGTCAGCGGAGCAGAGCTAACAACCCCACATAAAGAAGCTCTGAGAGGGATGATCCGGGTCTGGGAGGCTGAAGCCATGCAACCAATGACGATAAATCTTCCCGTATCCACTGCCAAGTGAGGGCTGGGAGGGATGTGGAAAGCAACGATGGGGGTCCTGGAAGTGGCACTAGGCAGCAGAGTTGGGGGGGTAAGAGGAGAGAGAGAGAGAGAGAGAGAGAGAGAGAGAGAGAGAGAGAGAGAGAGAGAGAGAGAGAGACTGCGGGGAGGAGGAGGGGCAGCTAGGTAGCTGCCGACTTATCTGACAGGAAAGGAAGGTGAGGAAAGCGCTCATTTCTCTCTTACATAACCTGAAGTGGCAGCTTTACTTCCCTCATCCCAGCCTGTGCATTTATCTTTGAAAATTGCTTTTTGCCATATATCAAGATTCCACAACATGGTATTTTTTTTATTCCTTCATGTCTATGACTCCTAGCAAATTTCTCTCCACTTCCTTTCTGCAGCCCCACCCTGCCCCCATCCTCCTCACCTTACCATTCCTCTCCACACCCTTAGTTCACCAATCATACTCAGAAGGCCCTCTTCTCTTCTACTCCAGCTATAAAGAGTAATTTTTCAGATGGCAACTTGCTTATTTAGGGGTAAAAATCTATCTTCCATACCACACACAAGAATTAACCATCTATTATATGGGAGTCTGTGCTAAGTGCTACGTGTGTGTGTGTGTGTGTGTGTGTGTGTGTGTGTGTGTGTGTGAATGTGTGTGTGCATGGGAGACTGGAGCACATGGGCCCTGCTTTGTTGGGAGAGGCTTCTCTTCAGGGAGCTTGAGCACATCCCAGTGCTCATGGGGCTTGGAGTCTGCAGGGACCCTAGACCTGCAAGAGAAGACCACCATGCTTCCTTATGCATTAATATTCAGCAGTGCCAGGAGCTCAGAACACTGCCCCCAGCTCCTAGAGCCTAGCAAGGATCACTGTCCTGGGTTCTGGCGCTGAATTTTCCCTCGCTATCTGTATGTTCAGCAATTTAGAATTTAAGCAAGCAGTTAGGCATGGCTCTCAGTTCCTTCATCTATACAACCTGGATGATAAAAACACCTTCTTAGTGAGGTTGTTGTAGGAGTAAAATGAGAAGGTAAGTGGGCGGTGGGAGGCAGACCACACACCAGACCACCATCGTCGTTGCTGGGAAAGGAGGGCTAGGACTCCGTTGGGTATCAATCCTTATCACTCTATGGCTGATGGATTATTTTAAATATGTGTTTCTCTCCAGCCCAACCATTTGTTCCCAAGTTAAACCTCTCTGCAGGTACATTGAGTTCTGCACTGAGTAAAGCCCAGCTCTGTGTTGTGGGGTCTTTTTATGGATGCCTTTTGATGAGGATGATGAAAGTGCTATAGAAGGTTCAGGTAGGGATGGGGTGAGAGCTCATCAATCAGAACACTCTTTTTACAGGAGAACAAGGGGTCTGAGAGGTTTCATGATTTGTCTTGTTCAACTTTGAGTTCTTCTTGATGATTGGCACAGGGTTGGGTTTATGACTGGTTGTTAGTACCAAACTACCAAGGGAGCCGACAAATGGGTGGGTGGATGGTGAGTATCTGGATGGACAGATGAGTGGATGAATGAATGATGGATGAGTGGCTAGATGGTGGGTAGGTGGGTCACTGGATGGATGGGTGGATGGGTGAGCAGATAGGCAGATGATTGGATAGGTGAAGAGGTGAGGGTGGATGGATGAATGAAGTTGCATGGACTAGAGGATAGATGGAATGTGATTGGGTACATAGTGAACAGGCAGATCAGTGGATGAAAACTTTAACTTCAATGTTTTTTTTTATTGTGCAATAATATAGGAAGATGTCACTCTCAAGTGTAATGTGGCTGCAGACTTCCAAGAGGGAAATCTAGGCAATTACACATAGGGAAACAGAGTCAGATACAGAGTTCCTACTGCAAGGGCAGGTATTGAGAGAGGAGCTGGGGTGCTGGGGGGGGGGGCTGGAAAGGAAGAAGCGGAGAGCAGCCTCCTCCTCACACACGTGTGAGGGGACTCTGTGCCGCACTGTTCTAGATGTTGTCTCAGTTAATCTTCCGCAGTGCCTTACAGGCAATTTTTCATCTCTTTTGAAAAAATAGCAGACAGAAAATAAGGTTTGGAGAGGTTGTACAGTGATATGAGAGCACACAGCAGTTGGTTTCTGAGCCAGGATTCAGACCCAGGGCTGCAAATCTCCAAGTGGCTACAGCGAGGTGCATAGTATACCCCTCCAGGGACAAGCAGGGGCCATGTGGCCTCCCGGGGCACCCTGGGTTCTGGCAAGGACCACAGGGCTGGCTTTCTGGGGCAGGCAGATGGTATCAGTGCAGCAGGTGCCTTCAGGGTCGTAGTTTTGAGATGGAGTCTGTCCCTGTAAGTGGGGTGCCTGGGCGAAGCTTCTGAAGTCGGCTACTGCACCGCCTCAGGCCCTTCTTCTGAGAAGAAAGCTGACCCTGTCAGTCTGGGAGCGAAGCTGACTCGCTCAGCCCAAATGGCCCCAGGCTTCCCGTCATTATCCTTCACGTAGCCTGCCCTTGGTCCATGGAGCAGGCAGGAGGGGAGCCAGGCTGAATGGGGGTGGCAGCCCAGACCTATTCTGCTCCTTCAAGGACAAAGAGCAGCTGCCTCTCTCACTCTGTGAGGCCCCTGTCTGCACAACCACCCAGCACCAGGCTCTGAGGCTCAGTACCTGCCATCTACACAGGAGGGGTTCAGCTATGTCAGACAATTGGGGAGATCCCATGTGAGGGGCAATGCACACTCCTGCTCTCCTCCCAGTCCCCCAGGGTGGCCTGGGAATTCAAGGCAGTGCAAGGTGAGTAGCCCACCAAGGTGACACTGGATTAAAAATAGACAAATGAAACTGACTTCTTTTAAAGACTGGGCAGAGAAATGGAGAAACCAAAGGATAAACAGAGCTCCCCAAAAATAGCCCACCTTGGAAATGGCAGCCCAGTGCCCATCAGCGAGTGCCACTCTCAGACCCTGTTAAGATGTCCACTCTGCCCCCCCACTGTTTGGGACCATGCCTGCGAGTCTGTGTTTCTAACAAGCCTCTGAAAAACAGTGTTGCTTGTCCCTTGAGTCAGGTAGGTCGCAAGGCGGCTGCTGTCTCCCGGGCACTTCCTCTCTGCACAGCTGCAGACAGCTGCTCCACGGGCACCTACTGTCCCCTGCGCAGGGCATCTGCTTTCTGCCTGCAGGGACACCTCCAGGACAGTGGCACCAGTCACTGGCAGTGAGAGCTCATGCCTTCCTGGGAGGCCCAGGATACAGGACAAAGACTCCCTGGGAGGCACGCTCTGCAGGCAACCATGCAGGGCTGGTCCTGTCCACTAAGTGCCATGGAGCTTTTAGGGGGCTGGGTCATCACAGAAGCCCCTGTGCTGGCCAAACTCTTCAGGGTTTACCTCTGAGTCTGGAGATGGTGGAGCCCCAGGGAGGGCTGGAGCAGGAGGCTTGCCAACAGGGTCCACCATCCTGTGACCTTACAGGACAGGGACTCTGCCAGCCCTCTGATTCCAGCCCAGACACAGTATTTCTAATTATTTCCCCAATAATTTCAGTGAGATGCCATCGCTAGCCAGCTTGATAATAGCTGCTATCACGAGCAACTGTACACTGCACAAGAAGTCCCACGGGCACCGGGCTTCTTCCTGACAGGAAATGTTCCGCCAGGTTTTATTTCCTCACTGAAATATTTCTGTCCCAGGGTCCTGAAAGGGAAGGGGGGTATATATGAGCTCCCAGAGGAACACCGTGTCTCCAGGAACACAAGCTGGGTGAGTCTGGGGTCCTCGGATGTCTGACTGGGTTTGCAGCTCTGCACAGAGGGGCAGACTCAGAGGTCAGCTTTGGTGACACACACTGTGTTCTCTCTCTCTCTCTCTCTCTCTCTCTCTCTCTCTCTCTCTCTCATGCTGGAGTTCAAGTTTATGGCCTATAAACTGAGCTACATCTTCCTCCTTTTGCCTTTTGTATGGTCACTAAATTTTTCAGGCTAGGCAGAGATGTGTCACCCCCCTGCCTCAGCTTCCCAGAATGCTGGGCTCGTAGTATCACCTCAAACGTTCCCCAGTTGCTGCTCAGCAGGAGATGAAATTATTTCGATCTCCCACGAGCAGTTAATGAATCCAGAGTTGGAAAAGTCTTCTGGTATGCTGAGCTGGAACTTGAACAAGCTATCCTGACTTAATGACCAGCATCCATTTCCAGGCTATGCACACCCATTCCCCATGGGATCTGAGGATGCTCCCCACTCAGTGGCCCATTGTATGATATTTCTGGGAGGTATCAACATAGACTAGAAACGCCCTGTCAGCCAGAGGCAGGGGCACTGTTTGACTTCTGGCTTTTTGCTTTCCAGTCTTGGATGTGCCTCGGAGGAGTCCTTGGTAAGCACACCTGCCAGTGCTCACTGGGACTCATTTTTATGGTTTCAGTGGAGTTTGGCCTATGCCCCTCAGGATGTGGACAGCCTTCACATTTCCTACAGGTCTGGTCATGGCAGTGACACTGGCAGGAAAGGAGAGAAGCACAGAGAGCCCTGAGACGGGCACCTGGCTCCAAACGCCCTTCTGTCTGTGGGCCTCACATCTGGCTGTGTGTGGCCGGTGGCTGCAGCTGTGGGTGACACCAAGTCTGATGAGAAAATAAAGAGCCACTAACATGATGACACCACAGGAACTTCCAGGCTGTGGGTCTCAGGGAGTTAGAAGACATACCAGGCTTCATGCTACCTCTCTGGGTAGGCTGGGTTCTCATGTCTATAGCAGAATGGGGGGATGCTACCCCTTAGTCGGTGATTAGCAGGGGACAGAGCCATGGAAGGAGAATGTGATTCCATGTGACAGGGACAAGAGTGACTGGACCAACCTCCAGCTCCTGCCTCCTGTCAGCAAAGTGCTCTTCCAGCACGAGAAGGGTTGTGGGCTAAGTGCTCAATTGAACACCAACTCTCCACTCTTCTTCCCTGAGGAATATGGTCAAGCAGATCAAAGGAAGAGTCCCTGAAGCAGATTCAAGGTCAGCCCATGTCTCCCTCTCTCTCTCCTTGCTGTGGGACTATGGATGTGATGGCCGGAGCTCGGGCATGGGATTGATCATGGGACATCTGCATGAGTGCCCCAGAGCATGCGGGTGAGACCATCCCACAGCACTGTGGACTCCTTGTAATGCAGAAGTCAAACACCCAGTAAACAGAGGCTAGCAGGGCTATAACACCAACACAAGAGGCGTGGCCACCCTAAGCCAACCAGGCAGGTGGCCTGGGCCCTTGGGCTCCTCCACACCCTGCTGGTCTCTCTGGAAATCATGGTGCTCAGAAGTGCCCAGTCTCATCTTTCCAAGGTCTGGAAGGGAAGAAGTGTGGCAGGTGGATTTTTAAAGTATTGTTATGGTTTGTGCCTAGTTGTCCCCCCAAAGCCTGCTGCAATCATGAGGTAACTTCTAGAGTTTGGGATTAATACATGATCCAGTGCTGGGTGTGCATGTTGCTGGGATTACAGGTGTGAGTGCTACACTCACCACGGATTGGATAGCCTGAATGCGATGTAACAGAAGGAAAGAGGCTGGCTCTCTGCCAGTGCTCCTCCCTTTTTGCTGTTGCCATTTTGCTGTTTTCCATCACCGTGGATTGTTGTCCTCTGCCATGTGCCACTCTGCCTTGGAGCCAGCTCAGTATGGACTGAAATCTCCACAAACTGTGAGCTAAATAAACCTTTTCTTCCTTAATTTTCAGTATTGGGAATTTGGTCCCAGCAGTGAGGCAAAAGTAACTAACACAGCATTGAACTCAGGGTCTTTACTCCCAGCTAGATCTTCAGTCTTTTTTAAAATTTTCATTATGAGACAGTGTCTTGCTAAACCCTTATGTTTCCCAGGCTAGGCTGGAACTCAGGACCCATGTGCACCAGGCTCCTGAGCGCCTGTGCTGACAGCCCTGCATCACCATGCCTGGCTTGGATGAGTGATTTCTTAACCTGGTACTGTGGGCAATGTGGAAATGTGGTTTCTGGTGCCCTGTGGAGGTACGACAGCCTGGGGACTTTTGATAAGCTGGCAGCAGTCACTCAACATTGGAGCTGTGAGGTCACTGGAAATAATTCAGGGTGACACCTTCATTTTATCCATGAGGAAGCATCAGGGCCAGGGGAGGACTGGTCCCAGGCAGCTCATGTGTGTGTGTGTGTGTGCGTGTGTGTGTGTGTGTGTGTGTGTGTTCCACACTGTGTCTTTCCCAGCTGCAGCCTCTGTCCCTGCTGTGCCAAGGTAGAGCCAGCCCTGTAAGTGGCCCACACCATACTCCCACCTGTCCCACATCCTCCTGGGTGCTGTCCTTAGACAAAACCAGATCCCATTGTCAGCAGAAGCGATTGCTTTTATGCAAACAAGGGGTGAAACTCAGGTTCAACCTCATTGTGGTGGTGCATACTTATATTCCCAGCACTTTGGAGGCTGAGGCAAGAGGACTGAAGCTAGCCTGGGCTGCATAGGAAGTCCAAGGCCGGCCTGAACTATATAGTGAGAACTCACCTCAAACACAACAAAACAGAATCCAAACCCAATTGCCATGAAATGACTCTGGGCCAGACGGGGTGACAATGGAGAGGAAGCTAAAATTAAAATAGAAGCAAAATTAGCAAAGTGTGGACAATCAGACCCAGGATGAGAGCTTTGTCCTTCCCTCCATCTTCTGGAGAAAGGGTCCTGAGCATGCAGCCTTAATGCTGTGGCTGGGATGTCTGTGTCCACAGCGAAGAGTCCACTGGGATGCCCATGAATGGTGCTGGGGCAGTGGTGGGAGAGGAGTTGTGGTGGCATTGGATGTGGCCTATTTAGGTGGTGGTGAGGGCGATGCTGCAGAAGAAGGAGAGACGCTGGAGCAGCAATGGAGGCCAGCCAGCCAGGCCAGCAGGCTGAGTGTGGCTCTTGAATGAGCGCCAGCTGGGCTGGGGCTCAGGCACACTCTGACCTAGTTTGAGGGAGACCCAGATCAGGGAGCACCTAGCAGGAGAGTTGACCCGGAGGTCAGGCTGTGCACAAGTGGAGCCAGGACACCAGCTGGAGAGTGAGGATGGGAGAGAGGCTCACAGGAGGAGAGGAGGCACCATGCAGGCCCTCAACAGCCTGGCTGAAATGGACAGCAGCAGGAGCCTTGGTGCGTCAGTCTGTGGAACCCCAGACAAACAGAAACCTCTGCTATTCACTCAGTGCCAAAGTGCCTTTGTGATCTTGTGGACCAACAGGAGAAATTATAATGTAACTTGTTGCAAAGAGCACTCACATACTCACATAACATCTCATGTTTCCTCCCTAAGACTCACAAAGCAACTTCTACTATGCTATCTCATTTGGTGGTTGTAACAACCTCCCCAGGTGACATTTCTCTCTCCCCAAGAAGACGGCGGCCATCGGAGGTGACTCAAACTACTGGCAAGGGCCGAACTTCACTGCCGGCTTCTGCAGTTGCAAGTCCTGTGCTCTCTGCCCTATGACGTTCCACAAGGGGCTGGGTGCAACCTGAGGAGAGACTGAGCCCCAGGGGTGGCTGTGGTCAATAGAAAGGTAGTCAACACTACCTCGCTGTCCTAGAGGCAGCTCTGAGGGAACAGTGGTGTGGAAAGTCTTAGTTACTTTTCTCTTTGGATAATGAGACAAAATACCTGACAGCCAAAGTTCAAGGAGGAAAGGTTCATTTAGCTGAGTTTGTAGAGGTCTCAGTCCATAGTCAGCTGGGTCCAGGGCAAGGTGACATCACAAAAGAAAAACAGTCCTTGGCAGGGTAGAAGGCAGCAAAGCAGAGAATGAGAAGCGAGCCAAAGCAGCCCCCTTTGGCCCCTTAGGTTCTATCCTAAGGGCAGGTAGCACTCACAACTAGTGTGGGCCTTCCCAATTTCCACTCCCAGAATAACGCCCAACCAATCAGTGGGCTGACTTAGGCATCACATAGCCTCAGTCACACTGTAGGTCCAGCTACCTCGTAAAAGCCCTCACATTCAGACACAAGGCATAACAGGGAAGCAGCAGCAGGTGTTCCAGCATGGGCAGGGGATTGTAAAGAACAAAGTAAACTTCTGGGTCATGAGAAATCCTAGGTAAGAACCAGCACTGGGGCCCAATCTCCTAGAAAAAAGCTCCTCATCACCACCATGTTGGGCATCTGAGTTGAACTACAAGCAGCAGCTTAGGTAGCCAGCCTCTGCACATCACATACACCACTGCATTCCAAAACTAAGTGGAAAAAAGCATATCTGTGCTTTGTACAACCTCAATTTGCTTTGATTTAACAAATTCACATTTACCGTTTTATGTCTGCCTGTCCACCTATAAAGATTTAACCTATGCAAGCCAGAGTTTTCACAACTTCTGCATAAAGATAATATCCCCTCATAGTTATGAGGATGTCTTCGTGTATATAAAACGTGGAGCAAAATGCCTGGCGTGGTCTGGGTTCAGGTCATAGGTAAAGAGCAGATAAAAATAATGGTATTAATAAAGCAATAATGTACTTCATAATGCAAGACATGAAGAGAAATAATTTTAGCACACCACAAACTTATTTCCAGAAGGAAAATAAACCATGTCCCTAAAATAAAAGCAGAAAATAAAAAAAAAAGTAAGAAAAAGAATCAAATAACTTTTGGAAATAATGATGAGATGATCTCTCAACCATGATCTGTACAGAGACCTGGTCTTGTTTATTCCTATGTCCAACTTTTTAAAAGTGTACAATAATTGAATGAATGAACAATGAATGAATGAGCAGAGTAAGCCAGTAATTATGGCCAGTGGGTAGATTTGAGATGGGAAACCCTAGAAGGGTGCACCTGTCATTAGGTATGACTGAGCACATAACAGGGCTCTCGGACTGCCTCTCTTCTTAAAGTTGAGCAGCTCACATCCTAAAGGCCCAACAGTTGGTCAGTTTGAATGCATGTGTGCACATACTTACAGTGTGTCAGCTGCTGACAATATCAGCTACTGATAGTTTGCCTCACTAGCCACTCATCAAAATTTAAGGGGTCACAAGAACACACATATTCTATCTCTATTCCCATCTATATTTGCAAACACCCTTCCCCTTCCATCACCCTTCCATCTATCCATCTACCTATTCATCCATCTACACATGCATCCATCTATCCACTCAGCCATCTACCTACATGTCCATCTACCCATTCACCCATCCACCCCATCCATCCACCTATCCATCCATTTCCCCTGCATCCATCCATTCCTCCACCCACTCCACCATCCATCCACTCACCTGATGTTCACTGGGCACTTGCCTTGTGACGCTATGCGCTCAGTGCTGGAGGGCACATCAACAGTCTTGGTGCTCTACATTTCCCTTGTAGTCCTGCAGGCAAAGGACCATCACAATACATATAGACTTCTATTTCCATTTTCCTGTAAAGAGTAGTTCTAATAATGTGTCCTACTAGTGGCAACCATCTTTCAAATTCCCAATAATACATGCACTTCTGAGGCTACAGTTTTACCTATGTTACATTAATTTATATAATTGTTTTTCAATATTCCTGAGCTGAAGGATGTTTATGATGTTCCTCTCATTATTAAAAGACTTTTACCAATTCCTAATTGCTTCCTGATTGCTCTATTATTCACTCTTAGATCATTTCCTTGAAGGCACCTCAAGTTATAAAGCTTGAATTTTATCATGAAAGTTAATAATCTTTCTTCATTTCATTTTGGCACATTCAAGAAATTTTTTTCCCACCATCATGGATCAAAACTGCTCATCCTAATGGAGAATAAATGGTGGAAGTGGGTACACAGAGTAGCTTCAGGATGCAGTCAATTTATGATATAATTGAGAGTGTGGAGAAATGTGCACATATACTGGAGTGGCATAGACTTTTAGCAAGTCTGTGTCTTAAATGTTCTGTGGCACTGTGATCAAAGCAGAGCTCTGTGCGTTCCATGAGGAAGAGTTGCTGCTATGATGGAGCCCAGGGACTGTAGGAGGATTGATGTCAGCCTTTTTCTGTCTCCTTCCTGCTGTGAGGATCTGTGGAGACCAAAGGAAATAGAGAAGCAGAATTTCCTGATACAGGAAGCCCTGCATAAAATAGGATCAGTTGAGAAAGGGATTTTGGATTGATGATCCCAGGGTGAAGGCCATGAGGAGGGAGGTTGGGAGATGGCTCTACCATGGTGCAATTCCCTGGAGCTGTGGGCATCAGTGTAATCTTCCTGGAGGCAAGGTCGCTCAGTCACTGTCAAGGAAGCACTCTTAAGAGTTAGAGGTTGACCAGAAGGCTCTCTGAAGTAGGGGCTGTGCCTGGAAAGGAATTATTCATGTGACAGCTGTCAGCAGGGAGGGTGATAAGTGCCTAACCTTTGGTAGGGATATGGAGAGGGAGTAGGTTGCCCCTGGATACCTCTTCTATCTAAAACATTTTTGGTATATTAGGGATTGAACCCAGAGCTACATCTCCAGCCTCTTATTTTTACACAGCATCTAAGTCACTAAGGTGCCCAGGCTAGGCTTGAATTTGTGATTGTTCTGTTCAACCACTCTTAACCTCAGGCCAACACAGCGACAGGAGCCGTGGCCCCTGAACCCACTCAGGCGTGCTCCTGGAAAGCCGTCCCAGCCTAGACTGCCGCTGCTCCCTTCTTGCTCTTGCCTCCCTTTGGTCCAGGCTACTCCCTGTCTCCACAGTGGACTCGGTCACTGCTCTTCTAAGATATACAGTGACTCAAGGAGGGACGACCACAGTTGTTGTTCATTGTGTGGCACATGAGGTAGTAATGCTCTCATACTCTAACTTCTTAGTGGCCCATGCATTGCGGGGCCTTCACAACCTTTTAGAACACTGGACTACCTGGGTTCTGGGCCTTCCTGTCCTGCCTCTGTGCTCTGTCCCTGGAAGATAGTTCCTCCACTGTGTGCTCCTTCCTAGCTGACCTGGTCCCTGCACCCTGGTGCTCAGCTCCGTGGCGTCCTTGAATGACAATATTGTGTGCTTCTGGCTCTTCCCACCCCACCCCCAAAGAGCCCTTAGCACTCTGATCCATGGCTGCCCTTCCAAAGGACCACAAGTATCAGTGCCTCTCCTCTCCCAGTTCTCCTGCCCATTCTCCACTTCTTCCCAGACAATGTGGCTTTATTTTTCCATGTCTCACAGGCCAATCATTCCTCTGCATCCCCTGGCCAACCTGCTCTGGCCAGAGTTGGGGATAGCACTGCCATAACAAAGTGGTCCCTACCCAGCCTGCACTTGCTGGTTCTGTATAATCAGTTGCTATGGAGTTGTCAATGGGATTTGTTATTCAAAATCAAAACCGTATGCTGTCATCCCACCCCTGAGAATCCTTCACAAGAAGGAAGCATGTTCAATGTGTCCTGAGATGTCCCAGGGCCCAGGCTGCCCTGCTCACTTCTGGACCACGTGGTAACCTTTCTGTCATTGATCTTCACCTTCCCATGCTGCTGAGCCATCAGGGAACAGAATCCTCTCCCCTCTTAGGCCCACAGCATCCCACCCTTTAGGTGCTGGTTTCATGATAGTGACTTCTTGGAATGTGTCGCTTCCCATTGTGACCTAACCATGCCTCCCCAGTACACGGAATTTTCCATAGGTTCAGGAAATGACTCAGTTAAAACCCAACATTCTCATCCTCCTATTAGCTCTGTGAGTGTCAGGGCAGTTCAGACACAGCACTGAATATCTTGCAAATGGGTTGAAGAACCTGTAACTGGGTTCCCTGAGCTGTGCAGCCTGGGCCTGCGGTCTGCGTTTCTCAGGACTACGTTTCTCAGGACTGATGCTCGCTTTGGTATGATGAGGGTTGGATCTTCCGTGCATCAGGACAGCTGACATATGGTCTAGCATGTGCTTGAATGTGTCATGAAGTCATGGAAGGGACAGTGCTCGAGGGAAGGAAGTCTAGCACAGCCACGGTGCCACCAGGCAGAAGAGCAGAGACTGGCAGAGGATATGACTATGTGGGGCTGAATGTGTCCCCCAAGCTCACAAATCCCCAGTACCTCAGAATGTCACTGTACGTTGAGATGCCCTTTACAGAGGTGATGAGGCTGAAGCTGCCATTGAGAAGGTTCACCCTGGTGGCAGGAGCAGCTGCTGCTTCCCTTAGCTCTGCAGCCCTGCCTGGGCCTTGCTATCTGCTCTTAGCTCTGTTCTGAGCCGTTAGTAGAGATTCCCCTGGGTGCCACCAAGGATGCATAAAAGAGAGCACCCATCAGCGTCTGGGGCTTGTGTGCACCTGCGCCTGCATCCACCCCAGGCTCCAGCTCCACGGTTGCCTGGCCCGGTGGTTGGCTTTTCTAACACTCTGCACAGATGCTGATGCTGTGGTTCTGGCCTCCTCCAAGTGGCCCTGGCTGATGGTGCTGCAGGCCCTGCTGCCCTGCCGGCTGGCTTCTCCGTCCCCTCACTCTGGAGAAGTCGGCAGTGGCAGCAGAGCAGCCAGACACGCTCTCTGCTCACACTGAAATCTTCTGACTCAGCACTGCCCTTGGACTCTGGCCAGAGCCCCAGGGATAAGGAGAGCAAGGGCTGGACAGACCAGGCTGGCTTTGTGGGGCCGCTGGTGACCCACGGAGAGCTGCTAGCTGCCCTTCCCTCCTGTGGGTCTGCGGGTGATAAGCGGGTGCAGCCAGCCGACCCAGCCTCTTAGGGAGAATGCGGGGGTGGGTGCCTTAGTTAATCACCAATTGGAGCCCGGCTGCCGTTCCCATGGTGATGGCACACTGATCCTGGTGCCCTGGGCGCTCACCTCCTCCCATCTACTGCAACCTCCATTAAACAGAAACAAAAGATTAATATGGCAGGAGCCATCTAATGAACTCGTGCTGGCAGCGGCTGGCAGCTTTTTCCTGGAACCATGACGAAGAAGGCCCTCCGCCCCTTCCAGGAGAGCGCAGGGGATGCTGGCGTCTGATCTCTCCCACTGTCAGACATCAGTGATGCAGAGGAGCTCTGCTTTTGGGGGACGCCCCTTGCCTTTCCCTCGGTGCTGTGGAAATCATTTATCTCCCCGCACCAAAAGGGGAGAGAATAGGATGTCAAAAGGACGTGGATTAAATGAATAGGCAGCAGTCGATGGATACCAGCGCTGGGCTGGGCCGGGACTGGAGGTTGTGTGGGACATCTCTCCAGTGCTCCAGCGCTGCTGAGTCCCGCGGCTGCCCTGTGGGCCATGAAAGACCCCATACTTCTCTGTCTTTCAAGAGGAACCTTTCCTCCTCATCCTGTTCTCCCTCCCTGCTCAGGAACCCCTCACAGGGCCAATGCTCGCTTGCCACAGCCCTCCCTGCATGGGTCTCGGTGCTGCCCAGAGCTCCCTCTGCCTCCAGTGCTAGCGCCAGCCTCAGGCGGGACCCTGCAGATCTCTGGGAACCTTGCTGCTCTGGAAGGTACTGCCAGACCTCAGCCCTGGGAGCTCACACACACTCTGCACCCCTGGACGTGGGCCTGGATATGTGGCCCACACCCCTCTCCCATGGGAGTCAGGGGTCTCTGAAGCATTTTAGGCTTCATACAGGAGCAACAGAAAGGGCCACCTCCTCACTGCAAAGCCAAAACCAAGCCCACAAGAAGAGGCCCAGGGGACAAGCCAACAGTATTCTGAGGTGCAGTGGCTGTGCCTTAGTTACTTTTCTTATCGCCAAGACAAAATATCTAACACCCAAAGTTAGGAGGAAAGGTTTATTCATTTTATAATTTGTAGAAGTTTCAGTCTGTAATCTTTTGGCTCCAAGGTAGAGTGGCATGGCAGAGGGCAATGGTTTATGGCAGCAACAGGCAACAAAAACAGTGAAAGAGCAAGAGACAAGACTCTTTATGCCCTTACACTGTGTGCAGGTTGCCTGCTGAAGGGTAGGTGTTGCAACCATAATCTCAGCATTGGACCATGAATCAATCACAGACTCTAGGTCTGCAGCCTCCCAAAAGCCATCCCATGACTGCGTGAGGCTCTGAGGGGATGTTACGGTTTGTGTATTTGTCCCTCCAAAACCTTATGTAGTCATTGAGGTGCAGTTCAATAGTTTGTGATCAATTCATGATCCAAGGCTAGGATTATGAGTCCGAGTACTGCTGGAATTATAGGTCGGAGTACTGCTAGAATTATGGAAATGAATGCCAGACTCAGCCTGGGACAGATATTCTGAATGTAATGTAAAAGAGACAGAGACTGACTTGCTCTCTGTTGCTGTTGTCGCTACTAATCCTCCACTTTGCTGTCTGCTCTTTGCCTCTGCCATGAAGGGCTGCTCTCTGCCCTGTGCCACTCTGCCTTGGAGCCAGTTGAGTATGGACTGAAATCTTCAGTAACCATGAGCTAAATAAACCTTTCCTTCTGTCATTCTGAGTGTTGGGTATTTGTCTTAGCAATGAGAGAAAAGTAACCAAGACTGGGGACATTCAGACACACACCGTAACAGGCTGCCTTCATTGTGAGAGGCTCCTGGTCACAAATCAGCTCCACTGGGCTTCTTCCTGTGGCAGCCACCAAGGTTCAGGGACCTCTGTATGTTGGCGAGATGGCTCAGCAGTCTAAAGCACCTGCTTAGGCAAGCTTAGGCAACTGCAGGGGCCGCGGTTCCATCCCCAGCACCATATGCCGCACCAACCCCACCCCATCCCTAGGGCAGATTGAGCCGGCCATAATATTAAAAAAAATAGTTCACCTTTGGGCCAGGGAGTTAACTTGGTGGCACACCTGCCTGCCTGGCAAGTGCAAGGTCATGAGTTTGAACCCCAGTCTTGTCAAAAAAAATTCTGTGCTGGGCTACACTCTGCACTTTCTAGGGGTCCGGCTTTATGTCCATGTTCCTACTTTTCTTTTTTCCCTGTGCTGGGCATAGTCATGGCTTCCCTGGTGGTTTTGCCTGCTTTCCTCTTGGAGACCCTGGCCAGTGGGCAGGGCCAGGTTGGAGTGGACCCCTTGCATTGCCCAGTCAGGCTGCGTCTAGGCATCAAGGCAGGTGCTGGCCCAGACATGTCTGCAAATGGTGACAAGAACATCCACCCAGAGGGAAGAGCTCCTCACTGTGTGGAAGACCGACTGCACCTCATTCCAACTCATTGTCCTGCTATTATTTTAACTCTTTCACAGACATGAGGCTGCTCTCAGGGCTTGTAGTCAGCACAGTTGTGAGGTGAAGGGGGAGCAGACAAGGCTGGGGAGGACCAAGGGGTAGCAAGGGCTGGGAGCCAGGGAGCCAAGGCATTGGTCCTGCAACACTCCTCCTCTGTGCCTCTGGGTGGTGACCATGCGTAGGCTCAGTCTGGGCCCAGTGTGGGTGGATCAACAGGAAAGGGGAAAAGATGCTGAGACCCTCTCAGGGAAGCCTCACTGCAGCCAGGGTCCACCCAGAGGGAAGAGCTCTTGCCTGAATGGAAGGCGGACTGCTTCTTGTTACAACTCATTCTCCTGCTACTGTTTTAATTCTTGCAGTAATTGGGATTGAACCCAGGGCCTTCTCTCTGCATGATACCCTCAGCCATTATTATTATTATTATTATTATTATTATTATTGTTATTATTAATTTTGAGGCAGGGCCTTGTTAACTTACTGGGTTGCCCAGACTGGGATTAAAACTATGATCCTTCTGCTTTAGCCTCCCAGGGTGCTAGGATCTCAAGTGTGTGACATCATATCAGGATCCCTCATATCACTTTTTAATTGTACAATAAGCTTCACATTTTATTTCATGGAATATGGTTATTTATTGAGGCAGAAGCATGATAACCAGGGGAAAGGTGATTCTGACCCTGGCAGCAGGCTACAGTCTCCAACCAGCACCATGACACAGGATGCCTGTAGGACCAGGTCATCACCAGCACAGGACTCCATTCACAGTTATGAGGCTGCCCTCAGTGCTGGTGACAAGAATGTCCTTCTTCTACATAGGCAAGGCCATGCACCTAAGACTCACAAATCAGCGTAGCTTGCCCTAAAGGTTGCATGTTCACAAAAAGAAGTTAGTAAAACATGCTAAAATGCATTCTCTGTGTTTTTCTTGCTATTTGAGTTTTCATTCCTACAGAATGAGAAAGGAGATAGAAAAAAAGGAGAAAGGAACTATTACTACAGCTAATTTTCCAATTGCCAGGTGCAGAACACCTCTCAAGGTGAACACATTGAATTTTAAGCTAGGAAATCAACCAATTCATCTAAGCTTAAAGCCAGTTTCTTTGGTGCATTCTGAGTTCCACTGCAGAGCCCAGCATGCATCCACTGGGCCCTGCCAGCAACAAGCTCTCTCTACCCTTGGTAGCAGGAAGGGCTCTCAGCCCCAGACTTTAACTTCTCTTTGCAGGTGTGTTGGCAGCATCTCAGTCCAAGCTGACTTGGGGAGGGATCCCTGTGCCTGGTTCTTGGGGAGAATGAGCTGCCCACATGGGATGAGCAGAGAGCCACCTCTGGTCTCTGGGGTTACTTGCACCTGGGACAGGCACCTGCCCATGCCCCAACCCTCTACAGCATGCCTTCTGATGTTTGTCCTAAAGCATGCTGCTGGGATTTCAAAATGACAGGACTAGGCATCCCAGAACACTGAGTGCCACCTTACACCCAGCTGTTTGTTTTTCAAGATACTGTGCTGGTAGGCAGACTTGAAAGATGTGGCAGTGATGGGGAGGCACTCCAGAAAGACCCAAGTAGTGTTTGTGGGATTTATAGGCTTTCATTGCAGACCCAATTCCAGACCCAACTTCTCTGATTGGATGAACGGTCATCTGAAAGACATAATAACTTTCCTACAGTGGG
This sequence comes from Capromys pilorides, assembly GCA_004027915.1. Lineage (NCBI taxonomy): Eukaryota > Metazoa > Chordata > Mammalia > Rodentia > Capromyidae > Capromys > Capromys pilorides. The sequence goes on along the minus strand of PVKN010003406.1, from coordinate 13,104 downwards.
ATGCACACATTAAAGTTAAACAGTGGGATATAGGTTAAAACAGAAATGAAGCAGATCACAGACTATTCTCCCTCCCCCAAAGAGAATGAATGCACTAAGTGGGGCAGCAGCGTGTGTGCTTGTGAGGCTGGGAAACAACAAAGTCCTCCAAACTGCAGGACCAAAGTGGGCAACAGGCTCCTTCTCTTGGGTGTTATCTGGGCAAAGATGTAGGAAGTGCTCAGCCAGACCCACGTGTGAGGTGGCTGAGGGCACCTCCTTACTGAACAGTAACATTTGTGTTTCTCCATGCCCCCAGTGAGCATGAACATGGACTCCCCTTCTCTAGGACCCAGTGAGAGCTCCCTACCTGCTGTCACCAATGGGAGACACCTGTGGACATATCTAAGTGAGACCAAGAGACAAAGATTGTCCCTGGGTGAACTGGAAATGATGTTTAGGTTTAGGTATGAAATGTCCCCCAAATGTCTCATGTGTGTGGAAAATGATGGGGTTGTGGGTGCTGTACACATTACTGGATTCATCTGTGTGTGAGCTCAGAGCTGACTGTGCTATAGGAGGTGGGGTCTGGTTGGAGGAGGCCCCTGAGGTGTGAGCTGAAAATGTGGATTGTTGTCCCAGGAGCCTCTCTTCTCTCTCTGCTTCCTGGTTGCCATGGATGAGCAACTCTCTTCTGCCAGGCCTTCGCATCATGTGCTTCCTCCTTGGAGCCAGCTGGCATTGGACTGAACCCTCTGAACCACAGCCCAAACAAACTTTCCCTCTCTTCAGTTATGAGTATTGGGTGCTGGGGTCTTGTGTCGAGCAATGGGAAAGAGATTCATATGGGTGGGGTATACCAAGGGCCTGACTCCATTTCCACACGTGTAAGGTGGGCAAGCTCTTGCCAAGGGATGGGGGTGGGGGCACAATTACTGGGCTAACCTGTAGGGAAGCATGCAGCAGAGACAGGGCCATATTTAGTGTCTGGAGCTGGCTGTGCCTGGCTTCTCTTATTATAGACCCGGGTTGGTATATGAGAGGAGGGCAGTATCTTGTGTCTTTGTGAGAGATGCCCTGTGCTGTCCACACTGTCCCTAGAGTCCTGAGTTGCACACATCTGGGTGTGAGCAGCATGGCACTGGCTTCTGGGTGGAACCCCAGGTGTGGGTCCTAAAACACCTTTGAGTGAGTTAGTGAGAGCAGAGCATGATGTGGTGGCCAAAGACAGTTTATCACTGGGTCATCCAGACACTCTGGGCAAGCAAACACCTCTGTCCCTCCATTTCCTGCCTCCTCAGCATCACTGTATTTTTTAAAAATTAATTTCTTTTTAAAAATTTGTTTTAAAGAGAATGAAACATAATAAAAAACATTTGAAATGATGAAGGATTTCACTCCATAAGATGATAGGAATTCAACCATGGTTGTTATACTGGATGTTGTTGCCTTCAAATTAGCTATTTGGATTACCAGATAAAAGCATGAAAAAATTGCTTAGAAAAAAAAAAAAAAGTATTAACTGCTCCTTTCAGCAGATCAGTGGAAACCAGCAATACAGTTGTCCAAGCTATCTTATGTATATGCATACATATTACTTTCCCTTCCTTCACTGTATTTTGAGTCAGCCTCACTAGTTTGTTTTGAAAGTCAGGGTTTACATCTATTAACTGAAATGCTTCCTGAAGAGCTGTGAATTAGCAGAAGCACCTCAGATTCCTGTGAACAGAAAAATCCCAGTCTCTGATCCAGCTTGTGGAGAAGCAATGGGGAGGCCAGACCATGGAGCACTAAGCCCTCTAACCCAGTCCTCTGCCCTGATGTAGGGTTTCAGCAGTGTCCCCTGCACCCATTGTTTGCACTTGGAACACCTGCCACTCAGCTGCTTCCGATTCAGCCTGCTCTGTATTCTCCTCTGTCATCCCCTCCCATATCAGCAATCAGGTCCGTGTGTTGACCCAGCAAGGTCTCACAGTCAGATCCAGATGATGGGGACACTACTGCAAGTGCAGACATGCATGTGCGTGTGCAAGGGGAGAGTCGTGTGCATTTGAGGTGTGGATATGCATGTGCATCAATGCTCCTGCATATGCATGTGTACTTGCATATACATCCACACACATCTGCATCCATTATCACCTCTTTGTGTTTTCTACCCCCTTGTCTGACCTCTGCATGTGTCAGAAACATGCCGTGATCTGATCCTCACTCAAACACAGGTCCTCTGCAGCTGCTGGCCAATGCCCTTCCTGTGAGCAAGCAGCCAGGGGTTTCTCTTAAATCATCTGACTGCAGTGTTCTGCAGACACAGGGACCAGGTCACTGTCCCTTTTGCCTCCATAGCTATTACTGCAAAATCTGGGCCATAATAGTCTCTCTTATAATGAATAAAATGAGTAAGTGAAGTTAATAAAATTACTGTATAAATAATACATGGAAAGAGGAACATTGCTGGTAAACCATTAACTTGTGGGTATGAATATGATTAACCCAAAGAGGTAATTACTATATGTTAACACAAGGACTATGCTTGTCAGAGAGCGGTGTGGCTCAGGGCCAGGCACCAATGTGTACGAGCTCCTAATGCACCCTTGTCCTAGGAAATATGTGTTATATTTGGCCAGAGATCATTTTAAAAACAATTCTAAGATATCATCTACACACAGGAAAATGCCACACCTTACCCATACAGGTCAAAGGACTTTCATGCAGGCACAAACCCATGCAGCTGCCAGCAGATGAGGAACCAGAACTTTCCTTTCAATTCCTCCTGGAGACAGCCGTTCGGAGCCAAGTTCTCAGTTCCCTGAGCTCACCGAGCAGGGAAGCCTCCTTGGGCAATGGAGAGGGGTGAGATCTGAGGGCATCCCAACCTGGTGTCCTGGGGACTACATGGAGGCCTTGTCATGGTTCACATTTTCTCCCCCAAAGAGATGCCCTGAAGTCTGCTGCAACTGCGAGCATCACTACACTCATAAACTGCCTTTGCAGATGCAAACTATGCAAACAAAAGTCTCAGGATGAGCTCTGATTCCAATCCACTGATACCTTTAAAGAAGAGCAAAGACCTAGACCTATAGACAAAAAAGGGAAGGGGTCAGAGAAACACAGCCACCAGCCAAGGATCACCAAGAATAGCTGCCATTCCCAGGGACATAGAGGCCTGAGGTAGATTCTCCTCCAGAGCCTTCAGAAGGAAAAGGAACCAGCCCTGCAGACAATGACTTAGGACTTCTGGTTTTGCAAAATATAGAGGGTAAATATTTCCTGTGTTGAGTCCTGCAGCACCAGTTGGCTCTGAGAGCTGGCATTTATGTTTTGGGAAATGTCCTATAGACTTATATTTTTCAAGACAAGGACCACTGATCAGTGGGGATTGTTCCATGAGCAGGCTACTGGCCGGGACCTGGGTATGACACCTACTTTGAGGGTACTGTATCAGAACCAAGAAGTTACTCATGACAGAAGTAATGAGATTCTACTCTATTTTTGCCCTCGCCAGGCAGGCCCTGTGCTGATGAGCTGTATCCCTGGCCCTCCACTGTTTTCTATCTGCTCGACATCAGAAAGGGAGGAAAATAACATTAGACTCACATCCCAGGGACACATCTGTTTTTTTTTTTTTTTTTCCTTTGTAAGCTCTTTCTTTATTCTATTGTTGCAGCATTGTTTTCTGGTTGGGTTCATGCAACGGGATCACTTCCTCTGATATTGCTCATTACTGTTAAGTAAATGTGCTTCTCGATTTGGAGGAGGTGGCCACACTCTAATCTCTTTGCATGGTCCCTGAACATCATTCATTCTCCCTACAGAACACAATCTCTCACCAGCAGTGAATGGGATATTTGATTAATTCATTGACTTAGTAAATATGAATTGTCCACTAAGGACTTGGTGGTGGACAGGGTTTGGCAGGGGCCAGAGTACCAAGAAACACTCATGAGCCTATTCACGTGTTACTTTTTTTTTTGTATTTCACAGAAGGGACCACAGGGTGTTCAGAGTCTCACTACTAGATTGGATTCATAGTGATCCGCCTGTTTACAGCCTCCCAAAAGCTGGGATTACAGGTGTGGGCTACCATACCCAATCTCAATTGCTGTCTCAGAGTGCCCCAAGGGTGGGGCTGGCATAGCAGGCCTAAGGATTGAACCCCCAGCTCTTGCGCTTGCTTGCAGATATTTTAATCCTCTGAGCTATTTAGCCAGCCCTCACATGTTACCTAAAATGGCATAAATTAGCACATATGGAAAGGAATTTTAAGCAAAATTAACTGATTTTTCTTTGGACTTCCTAAGCTCATTCCTTGAAATCTCCTCAGATCTTACTGGAAGTATTCAAATGGTAACACATCTTCTTCTTTAATTAGCAATAATCACGCCTCAGATAAACCTCATTGGCTATGATACTGCCCCTGCACAAAGCTACACATCTTCTTCTTTGAAAACAACCTTCCCTGGAAATTTCCACTGACCACTGTGAAGGGTGTTCCAGCAGCTGGGCACCATCAGCTGAAAGACCCAACGCGGCGTGCTCTCTTGACGATCTCTGTCATGATGACACTGCCATAAATACTGGATAGGTTTTCAGGCTAGTTAGGCTAAGTGTGGTTATGTGATTGTCCTTGCTTGAGAATGTTGAGTCACATGGAGAGCTTCTTATTCAAGGACAAGCAATTGTAATCTTGAGCTTGCACAACAGGTAACAAAGTTCTTGTTCTTCTCTTAAGAATCAAGAGGTCCTATAGCTGTGTTGTGTTTATCCAGTGTGTACCCATGGCCTCAGCTGGTCTCACACATCACCGGTTAAAGTAGCTTAAGCTGTCACTTGATCCCTGAAATAACATCCTGGGTACAGGACACACTTTACACCAGCACAAGTTCTAACTCTTCTTCACAGAGATCCAAATCTCAATTAATACACAGAATCCATAGCTACGGGTTATAGTATGTCTGATGGGCTGGACTACCTCAAGTACCTGAAGAATTCAAATTACTCTGCAATTACCTGACTTCAAGTGGTGTGGGGGTGGTGGAATTCGTGATATGGAGGAAGACAAACATGTTCCAGTGGTCAAAGCACATTCAAGCACTCCAGAATTCTTCACTGAAAACCCCAAATGGAAGTTAAATCTACTTGTCTGACACTTAGTCTTATGCTAAAGAGATTGTACCAATTGCCTTATTCAGTCTCACTCAACAAAGACGAATCTTTTTTGCCAGGTAATCCAGAAAGCCTGTCTCAATTGCAGGGAGCTTTGGAAGAATGTGTGTTGCATGGTTAAGTGGGTGTTGAGTAGACTGCAAGGTAAGAGTGACATGGGTCTTCTCGTAGGTGCCTGTAGATAACACCTGTAGACTCCCTCTTCTCCATAAGCCCTTTTGCTCCTGTACTCTCCTCTGCATGATCTTTGGTTGCACATATCTGCATTTACCTTTGTTTCTCTAAATATGATTGTAATAGGGACCATGTGTCAATTATGTGTAGCTTTGGCACTCACAATGATGTGTGACACATGATAGGAACACATGTACATTATCTCATCAAAGCAATTGCCGTACACGCTCCCCAAATCATCTAGAATGCCTGTAGCAATAGCTAACATTGTATGAATCTTTTAAAAATGTAGCTTAGTACATAACAATCACTTGTTCTGGTGAGACATGTCGTCAACACTTCAATGAACATTTTTGACAGCTATCCTCATCGAAGTTTAGGAGAGACAGAGGAAAAAAAATCCACCCTTATCTCTTCTTATCATCTTTCTGTTATTTTCATGTAAATGGCCAAGAGGCTGAAGGAATTGTCCAGATTTCCAATTATGCCTCAGAGCTTTAAAAAGCATTGCCCATGTTTTCATGCTTCAATATTTCTTTCTGTGTACAAGTTCAGGAGCTCATCTTCAGAGCTCACTAAGGTTTGGGTCTATTCTATAACCAGATATTCTATCTAGAGTCAAATGTATACCTGCAATTTCTCTATACCTGTATTTCTGTTCCTGGTCCCACTTGCACTCCAGTTTTACTATAGGGAAGAGGCACTATGGAGTGGTTCAGAGCCCCACCTACACAGATGAGGCCTCACAGAATCTATGGCCGGATGGTGGCATCATTCTATGGGCCATAGTATTCAAGAGCTTTAAGAGAGTTCTCTGGGACACTTGACGGTAGCCATCTACCTGGCCAGGAAACTTCTCCAGTCTCACCTGAGCATCAAGCAGAGGAAGAGAATGAAGTAGGAAAAGATTTCCTCTTAGGCTCCTTGGTGCAGATGTACAGCTTCACTTAGGAATATGATGGGAGAACACTTCTGCTGAGTCATTTTCTTTAGTTTAAGATGTTTTTTGCAAACTGGGAAGGATGACTCTTATGTCAGTGCATTTCCCAGTTCCAGAAGGATCCACAGTGCAGATGGCCAAGGCTGAGCATTCAGCAACAAATCATAATTGAGCCTGACTCTTTGGGGCTACTGCCTCATTTGGCATTGTCATAATCTTTCAAGGAAATAATTCTGCCTTCAAACTCCTGATCAGAATTACCCTCCAGTCTCTGAGGAAGATAGGCTGGAATTGGTATTCTACCCACCTCTGTTCTTCTCTCAGGGTAACAACAGTACCTGAAATGTGGAGGAAATTCTAGTTTTCAGAGTTTCAGGAAATTATATAGATAAAACATCAAAATCATAACACTGGATATAAATTCATCAATCACTGCTCTTGCACATGTCTTTCATGTTTAATATCCCTCCAAAAGCACATGAATAAAGAAAATAAATTTTATTTCCTATATTCAGGAAGCACACACAGTCATTCCATAATTGCTAATATTTTGAAAGTAACTAAAATGATATCGTTAAGCATAAGTGTTATAACTTGTGTCTATTTGTCCCTAAAGCCTCATGCAGTCATGGGGTGAACTTCTAGACTTTGTGATTACTTCAAGATCTAGTGCTGGGACTGTGGATATGAGTGCTTCTGGGATTATGGGTTCAGGTGCTACACCCAGGCCCAGGGCAGACAGCCTGAATGCAACATAAAGGAGACAGATTTACTTGCTGTTGCCATTGTTGCCAGTACTCTCATTTGCTCTTGCTGTTTTGCTGTTTTCTGCTGCCATGAGCTGCTGTCCTCTGTCACGTGCCACTTTGCCTTGGAGCCAGCATAGTATGGACTGAAGCCTCCACAAACTTTGGCTAATGAACCTTTCTTTCCTTAATTTTGGTTGTTTGGTATTTTGTCCCAGCAATGAGAGAAGAGAAACCAAGAAAACTAGGAATCTTATAAACTTGATAGGAACTAGAAACGACTGGACTGGTTGCTAATATTAACCACATAAGCTAACTCATCCAAACCATGGTAGAAAACTTCAGAGGGTACCATCATCAGTCAGCATATGTTAGCCACCTTAATAGGCCTGATATTCCATCAATCCTAGGTACCAAAATCACAGGCTTGTACTCCCAGGGAAAATACAATTAACAAGAGCAGACAAAGCAATCATCTTAAGTAATAATTAAATAAATGTATTAAGCAGCTTTTCTTTTGCTGGACATAGTATTAGACACCCACAATTTAATTGATGCAAAGTTTATTGAGACTCATGGTTCCAGAGGGCTTAGGCCATGGTTAATAGGTCCAGGGCAGGGGCTTAGTTCAAAAAATCCTGAAAACAGAGCAGTGGAATAACATCACAGAGGAAGGGCCCAGGGGCCATATGTACAGTGGGAGGTCATGTCTTCACAGTCCACCAGACAGACCCTGGTTACATCCCAAAATCAACCCAGTAGATACTCAGCTATAATTGCCACAATAAGTTACTGCATATTGTAGAGTAAGTCATTCTGAATCTTAGCACTATATTATTAGTCTTTCATTATGTCCTGGAGCTCAGAAGATTGGATGAAAAGGAGTAAAGCACTAGGGTGTATCCATAAGGCACCATCAAGAGTCTGCCTACCACGTATAGCTGCCCCAGGGAGAGCAGAGCAAGGCACTGAGGGGAGAGGGTGCTGGTCGTTGCTCTGCTAAGAAGATGCCATAGGATGTGTGCAAAATACAATTATAAAATCAGAGACTAGTAGAAGGACTTGGCTTGCATACATGAGGACAGGTGTGTCCTAAGATCATCAGGGTAAAACAAAGTCTCAAGACACTGACATTTCAGTTCAAGTTCAACTCAATTCAAGTTGAAGTTCAGTTTAAGAATCTGAAAACAAGGCTCTGAGCCAATGTCATCTTTTCAAAACAGCCAGGAAGAAGAGTTTTCTCTTACTCACGGATGGCCTCTTCTTTATCCTATTCATGCTTTCCACTGGTTGGACACAGCCTGCCCACATTAGTCAGGGAAATTTGCTCTACTCCCTCCATTATTTCAACTGTTAGTCTCATCCAAAGATACACTCAAAGAAACACCCAAAATAATGTTCAGCCAAGTATCTGAGCACTTGGAGAATCAGGGCAATTGACATACAGTGTTAGCCACACACAGAGTTTGAGTCATGGGTATCTTGATCAGCCATGGTAAGACACTTGTTCTTAAGCTTTGTGGGACAGGAGCTGGCAATGGAATTTAGTGAGAGAATAGTGTCTTCAGGGTTGAATGGTGCAAGTTTGGTCTCTTGTTCTGAGAACAATGAAAAGGAGGAAATGTAAGTTCTGCATAGGGGAAATGGTATTGAGATACCCTGGACCACCAGCACTTTGGGGATGAGTGCACTTCAGCCTGAGAACTTAATGATGGGTAGGAGCAATGTTGTAAAAGGTGAAACTGCCTGGAACCCAAAGAGTACAAGTTCTAAAATGACAGAGACCAAGAAGAAGTGGGCAAGGAACATGTGTGTGCTCATTACCTGCACACATGGCTTGCATGTGTTGGAACAGATAACAGCCAGGACAGACCTGGTGGGGGCCTCACACGGTCCTCTTCAGCAGCCCCTTTTGCCCAGATTTCTGTTCACTCCCGGAACCTCTGTGTTCATTTTCTCCTCCAGTGCCTCACTGTAATCCTGAAGCTCAAAGGATTCCATTGTCCCTTTCTTAAAGTGCATGCTGTGTGCTATATCGCCTGTCTAGTTTGTCCTCTCCAGGGCAGACGGATACATTACTTCCTTCCCCAGGACCCTGGTTTCCTGTCCTTGGTCCCTCCAGTGATTCCTTCATACCCTGCTTCTCAGTCCCCAGTGACACTGAGCCAGAGGAAGATAATGCCAGAGGTAAACCAGGAGCCAGGGCATGTGACAGGGCTAACACTCTATTTGAAGAGGAGTCTTCTCCTATGAGGATGGGCCAAATTATTTTTATGAATTAGAAAAAAATAACATTTGCTATTTTCCATCATATATTTTATTTTTTAGAAGAATCTATTGGAAAAGACCTAAAGTCGAAAAGGTAAAGTAAAACAACAACAACAACAACCACAACACCATCACCAACAAGGAAACCTTACAAACCAAGTAGGCAGCTGGTAGTACCTTAAAGGTCACTGTAAGCCTGGCTACTCTTTATTCTTTCTGTGCACGCTTGCCCAAATTATTGCTCTCCTTGTTTTTGATTTGTCTTCTCTCTTTCATCACTTGTCACCTCGTGGCTTGCTGTGGGGTTGGAATTTATCTGAGCACAACCCTGGAAAGCTGAAGGAGAGAAAGCAATGACTGTCTTTGTTCTTTTGAAGGGATTATAGCTCTCTCTCTCTCTCTCTTTCTCTCTCTCCCTCTCCTTCTCTCTCCATCCCTCCCTCCCACCTGCCTTTCCTCTCACCTTCCTTCTTTCTCACACTGAAGGCAGAATCCAGGGCACTGCTATTAGATCCCTGTCACCCCTTGAGCTGCACCCCCAGCCTGGCACTGACTCAGTAGCCCATTAATCACCACCACTCCCTTCTCATCCCTGTTTACCACCCTCAACATCCTGTACTTTCCTGTCTCTCTTTTTTTTCTTTTCCATTGACTTTTCATGAAAACACCATCAAGACCAGGGATCAGGACAAGAGGACTTTCCAGGTCACTTGCTCACTCAGAACCTTCAGTGCTGGTACAGGAGTTGGGTCCAGATCCCCTACAAGAAGGCTTGTGACAGCGTTCATTGGAAAATTGAGTAACATGATTTTTTTTATGTGCATTGGTAGCTAAAATCACCTAGAAGTGCCAGCTTATATTTCAAGATTATCATTTACAACAGACATTTGACATCTAATAGATACTTGGAAAAGAGAGGGTCTTTATTTAAATTCAATATTTGTGTTTATTGTGACTATGATCCCATAATGTATCTCTAGGCTCTGTAGATAAGATCATAATGATATTAAAAAGAAGATCAGTCTAGTGTAGCACCTTCTTCTCATATATTTTCCCTCATAATTCTCTACCATGAAAAGATAAAAACATTTCAGTTAATAATAATAGCAGCAGTAAGCAGAATGATTATAAAGTTAGTGGTTTTGTTCATTTATATGAAACAAGATAAATAGTATTCATGTGCAGATAAATCCCTTAAATGATCATTTTATGACTGCAGAATATAATTTACAAATGCCCAAATTGACCACATGCAATTCTCAGCCACATCACATATCATTTAGCCCACCTAAAATGTTACAACATTTTTAATTAACCATACTCATAAAGGTTATCAATAGAAAAGCCAGCTCCCCATTTTCACATGACAAATAACAATCTTCCAGTTTCCCAGTAATTTCTCTGTCCCACAGATGCTTAGAATTTGGATTTCTTATGTTCACTCTCTCCTTTATCTCAGCATGAAGAAGAGTTTCCAAATTAAATGTAGGTGGGACAACCATGAACCCTTTCTATTTTACATTTTTAAACATTGCTTACCTCAATCGAGCTGATTCATATATTGTGTTAAAATAATGCCATTCTGCAGATGATGTGATTATGAATTTAGAAATTCTACTTTTCTGCAAACATCAAGAATTAAAAGTCAAGTTAGCAAGGTTACCACATGCACAAATCAATTTCATGGCTATGTAGCAAAAAAAAAATAGTGAAAAAGTATACAGCAATACATACAAACATAAAATAATAGGTCAAACAAAAGCATGCAAGATTTGTAGGTTGGAAATGTTGGAACATTAGTGGAAACAACTCACTGGTCAAATGTCTCTCAGGAAGAGTGAGTTCTCCACAGCTTGGAGGTTGGATTGGCATCAACCTGACTGTGTGTATGTCATTTACACATACTTCAACGTTTAAAAAGAGGGAGATCTTGTGATTTGAAAAAATCTACATGAATCTGGAGGACGCTCAACTAAATGAAATAATCCAAACACAGAAAGACAAAACATTGAATGATCTCACTCAGACGTGGAATCTAAAAAGTCCAACTTATAGAGGCAGAATGGAGAGAACTGGTTCCCAAGAGCTGCTAGGAGGTGCAGGGTGGAGAGAAGCTGTCAAGGAGACCAGGTTTCAGGTGGACAGACAGGGTAAGTTCAAGATAATTACAGTGCCACATTATGACTACAGAATAACAATGGATTGTCTTCTATAATTATACATATAATTATAATTATATATATAATTATAATTTTCATTTGTTAAATTAATAAAAAGAAAAAAATTAAGTGGCCACATTTTTAAGAGACACATTATGTGTGTGGCTTGGTAAAAAATACTGTACTTATTTCAATTTATTTTAGTTCTAGGGAATGAACCCCAGGCAGATGCTCTACTACTGAACTACATCCCCATCTCTTTTAAAATTATTTTTAAAATTTTGGCACTTCAAGTAGCCCAGGCTAGTCTTGAACTTTCAGTCCTCCTGTCTCAGCCTTCTGAGTGGCTGGAATTATAGGTGTGCACCACCATGCCCAGCCAATTTCAATTTTTACCATACTAAATTGTAAACAAGGTAGCTACAGTTGAAATTTTAGCAGATTGTTGGGAGATATTGGAAAAGTGGCCAGAATACTTTTGATACAACGTACATGGTCAAGATAGTTTTAAAGAACAGAAATATAACTAGAGGATGGATGCCACCAGATACCCAGCCCTATCCTAAAGTCCACAGTAACTAAGGCAATGGGAAGATAGAAAAATATACAAATGGAACAACACAGAATCATCTCTGTACACTGAAGTCACATGACTTGTGACTGATGCCACAGTAGGGTGTGATGGGCAAACAACTGTCTTTTTACTGCATTGGGCTGGGAAAAACAGTATTAAATTTATAAATTCACAAAAATGTAAATCCTGGATATACTACAAGTTTATATGTGAAAAGTAAAATAATAGATTTTTAGAAAAAGTGATGGATCATCTGTATGACTTGAGATAAACAACGATTTCTTAAATTGATCAGAAAGAATGGCGTTCATAAAGAAATCAACCAACAACAAATGTTGGAGAGGCTGTGGGGAAAAAGGAACCCTTCTCTACTGCTGGTGGGAATGCAGACTGGTGCAACCATTATGGAAAGCAGTGTGGAGACTCCTTAAAAAACTAGAACTGGAAATATCGCTTAATCCAGCTATCCCCCTACTGGAAATTTTCTCAGAAGAATTGAAAATATCATACCATAGTGATATCTGTGCACCTATGTTTATAAAAGCACAATTTGTAATAACCAAATCTTGGAAACAACCAAAATGCTCATCATCTGAAGAATGGTTGAAAAAGATGTGATATTTTTATACAATGGAATATTACTCAGCTATAAAGAGTGATAAACTAGAAGACTTCATATATAAGTGGGTGTATCTTGAACATATGTGTAAGAACTCAAAAGAAGACATAAAAATGGAGAGGCATAACACAGATGAATGGAAATCAAGGACTTAAAGGTTAAACAATGAAATGACTGCAAGCAGAAAAGATAGGAAGCATGGCAGGATGATGCACTTATATACACATGCACTTATATACACAGGATGAATTAGATAATGGTCCTAGTAACCTCCAAAATGCTTTTGACAATGAGGATAGCAATGTATAACAGTAAAAATATGCTTGGAATGCCTGTCATTCTGGTCTTTTCGATGTGAGCTTCTTCTAATGTAGTTTAAGTTGCTGCTTTCCTCTCTCTCAAGTAAATGGTTGATTTACAAGAAAATAAAAAAGGGCATTAAACAAGAGTAAGAAAATAGGAAAAATGCCAAAAGATGAACA
>PVKN010003405.1:14495-37539 GCA_004027915.1 Capromys pilorides | reverse complement strand
CAAAAGATATTGTTAAGAGACTGGAAAGACAAATTGCAGACTGTGAGAAAATCATTACAAAACAAACATCTGGTAAAAGATTTGCATCCAAAATGTACAAAGAACTAAAAAAACTTAACAATAAAAAATAAGCATCTTCATGTAAAAGTGAGTAAATAATGTGAAGAGATCACATCAAAGTTGCACAGATAGGCAAATAAGCTCCTGAAAATATGCACATCATGTGGTACTAGGAATTGCAAAGTAAAATAACAATTAAAACCACTGCACACCTGTTAGAATGGCTAAAATCCAAAAAAACTACCGATACTAAATGCTAGCGGGGATGGGGAGCAATGGAACCTGTCATTCATCGCTGGTGGGAAATGCAAAATGGTACAGCCACTTTGAAAGCAATTTGGCAGCTTCTTACAAAGCTAAACATAGTCTTTCCATATGATTCCACAATTATGATCCTTAGTATTTACCCAAATGAGTTGAAAACTGATGTCCACACAAAACCTGCACATGAATATTTATAGTAGGTTTATGCATAATTGCTGCAAATTGGAAGCAGCCCAGATCTCCTGCAGTAGGTGTATGGATAAACAAATCATGGCTCATCTCTGCAGTGAGTTACCATTCAAGTCCGGAAAGGAGAGGATACTCAAGTGCATATTATTGAATGGAAGAAGACAGTCTGAAAAGGCCCCATACAGTTTGATTCCAACCCTAGCACACTCTAGGAAAGGAAAACTACAGAGACGTAGTATTTGCTACTGGTTCAGGGAGAGTGGGCTGTGTTGTGGCTTGTTTCTAGATGTCCTCCCAAAGCCTCATGGAGTGGAGCTTTCTCAGAGGTGGGTGGGTCTAGAGTGAGTGATGCTGGGATTGATTCATGGTGTGATGCTAGGATCAGGGGGACTAGGATTGACCGTGTGGGTGCTGCCTGCCCTGAGTATGCTGGATAAGATATAAGGGATAGAAAAAATAGCAGTAGTCCCTCCTTGTTGCTTTGCTACCTTCCACCCTCCATGAACTGTTTTCCCATTGTGGTGTCACCTGCCTGGGAGTCTGCCAATTATGGACTAAAATATTTACATACTGTGATCTCAACAAACCTTTCCTTCTTTAACTTTGAGTGTTGGGTATTTTGTCTCACCAATGAGAAAAATAACTAAGACAGGGCATATAAGGCAGTGGAACTGTGCTGTGTGGCACTGTAGCAGCAGATACTTTCCACTGATGTCATGAATTGGCTCTAAAGCATACAACTTACAGCACAAAGAATGAATCTGTGCACATTAAATAAAAACATGTTGGGTATCAAGGTCTCTCTGCATTTACTTTGTGGAATGTTTTGGCACATTGGCACATTTTCTGTGTTATTCTTTTGGGGGGGCTTCTTCTGCCTTTGCCCTCTCTTCAAAGAGTAGCAGGTCTATCTACTGCTGTATGCTAGTTCTGCTACTGAGTACCCATCACCTCTGTTTCCTAGTTCAATAGTTCATTCTGGTGATGCTGTCCAGCACCTAGGGTCCTGTCACTTTGAATGGAGTGGAGAGGAGAGGAGCATCACCAGATCTCATAAAGGTAGGGACTGGGGCTGGAAGACCACTGGAACTGTGGCCCTCACTGTGACACTGGCTATACTTGGAGTTTGGTAGTCGTGAGGGATAATTCTCTTCCCCAGAATAGCCAGGGAGAAGTACAGATATAGGTTCAGCAGGAAGAAATGGAATACTTCCAGTTTGTCAAAGTAAGAATTAAGGAATGGGTTGATAAAATATTTGAGGAAGTTTAATAACTAGAGTTTGTTCAAGAACTGTGAAGCAGATACTGAGGAAACTAGGAAGAGAATCCAACTAGTTCAAGGATGGGGGAGGGTGCTTCTTGTAGGTGCTGGGCACTACCATGCCTGGCTTATTTTATGCTTTTTATTGGTACTTTGGGAGTGGACTGCTTCTACTTATAAAATTGTTTACTCTTACAGAGTGTGCAGCACTACATGGAAAACAACCCCAAACACCTGGTGTTCATGGCATCTCTTGATTGTACCAAGTGGCTACACTGATGACTGACTCACATCACCTGGTTTGCGTAAGTCTATTGCATCAGTCATGGCTTTCCTATAGAAACAGATATAATGCAAGATATACAAATATGTAAGAAATCAAAAGATTGGCTTGCAGTGGTCAGCCACAGAATTGGATGAGGAAGCGTGCAGAGGGCATCTGCACCCTGGAGACCGATGGGTTCTATCCAAGGTCTGAAGCTCACCACACTGTTCCTCATGAATCCACCTCAGGGGGCTGATGGGAGAGTGACAGAAGGCTGTAGGAGCCAAGATGGAAGCTGAAGAGTGTAGTACAAGCCAAGAGACCATGTCTAAGCTGAAGGGAATGACTAGAGCTCCTCCAAAGAATTGAAGTTTGTCCTTTCTCATTTCCCTTTTAGACCCTTCAGGTGATGAGCCACCCTAGGGGAGAAGTGCTGAGCTGATTTAGCTAAGCTTCTAAACCTCACAAGTTGACACTACCAATCAACTATTGCATATGCTGTCGTGCACACACCATGACCAGATCACCGGATAGAGCACTTACCTGTCTCTGTCTTCTTTGGAAACAGGACTGTTGTTTAGTTGGTCAGTTAGCACTGGAGCTGCCCTGAAGCTGCTTCCTTTGAACTTCCTGTTATGTGAAATCATGAATGCCCTTGTGCTGTTGTAGATACTTGTTTACCTAGACAAAGATATTTCTCCAGGAATAAGTTCTATTCATCTGGGAGGAGACCTTCTGCCCTTGGCAGAGGTGGGTTCAGTCTCCACATTCAGGATATTAATGGATGAAAAGCAAGGCCTTCAGGAGGCCTCTGGGAAATGCTTTTCTTCTTAATGAGAGAGAACCAGGTGGGCACAAAGGTTTTGCTTTCAGTAACTCCTTGGAAACAGTTGTAGCGGGATGTGTTGCTAGGGACGTAGCTGGTAACAAAATCGAAAGGACTGTGGAGGCAGCTGCACGGTGCTTCTGAGCTGACCCTTGAACCATCTAAACTTAGGGTTTTCAATTAAGGCCACTTAGGACTGTGATTTGCAGCCACAGATTGGGCATCACCCTGCAGAAAGGCTCACGAAGTGCTCAGGTTTAGTCGAGCGCTGTGGGGGGGGGGGGTGGTAGGAGGCTGGTAGATTTCCAGAGTGAGGCAGATTAGTCCAAATGAGGAGAACATATAGCATTTTTGTTGTTGTTTTACAGGGATAGGGAACTGAAATGAACCAGGCTACACAGTGGAGTGAGGGGAAACTGTACCCCTGTCAGAGGCCTTGTAAGGCTCTGAGACCAAGGCAGTATGGAATTGGGCCTGATCCTGGGATGTGGCACTGTGCAGGAAAGGTGTCCCAGGGGAACAGAGTTTTCAGCCATCCAGGGGGAGGGTGCAAGTACTGCATCAGGAGTGGTGGGAGAGAGGTAGCTGCTATCCAAGAGGTTGGATAAGGTCATCTTTGGAAAACAAAAGATGAATGTGGCAAGTGATTCCAGTGACCAGCTGGTGAAGAAGGTCAGGGGCTGCTGTATCACTTAGGTGCCCAGCCCAGGTTGTACACCAGACAGGGGTGGCTTGGGAAAATGGACTGTTGCTGTGTTTTCCTCATCTCCCAGTGGATTTGTCCCCATCCGGGAGAATCAAATACTTGGTTTTTGAAAGTTCTTTCTTTCGTCATTTGGTACAGGGTTTCTCTACTCAGCTCAGATTCATAGTGATTCTCCTGTCTCAGCCTCCTCAGTGCTGGGATTACAGGCCTGTTCCCTCATACCTGGTTTCTGTGGCCAGCAGGGCACACCCACAGTGGAGCCGGCTTGATATGTGGTACTTAGCATCGAACCTGAGTCCTTGCACTTGCTAGACAGCACTTAGACCACCAAACTATCTCCCCAGCCCAAATACTTGTTTTTAAAATTTAATTGAGCAGATGTTTGCTGAGCCCATACTCTGTCCCAGGCAGCTTGCCAGGCACTGGGAAGAGAGAATGAACATTTATTAAAAGGCTTGTAGAAGTCAGTGTGAGCCACCTGTAACTCTTGGTGAGTGGGGACAGTGTACTCAGAGAGGGCTTCTGCCACCAAAGGGCAGAAGAAGGGACCCTTCCATAGGAGCTGTATCCCACTGTATGGCTTTGCTGGAGCCTGAGACCATGCTCTAGAGACCCAGGGCCCAGGACTCAAGAGGGAGGCAGGGATTCAAAGCTGCTGCTTGTGATGATTTATGACCCTGTGCTTGAGGTTGTCTGGTTTTGGTTTCCTTCTCAAAACATCTCGCAAGTTGAAACATCACTCCATCATGCTAACTATGATAGCACAAGACTTTTGTCAAGACTTCTTCCTACAGCACCTGTGCTCTGAGGATGAGCCTCTTGCGCTGTAAAGAGCATTCTTCTCTCTTCATGAACATCTTTCACGAGCCTAAAATGGCCCAGGGGTTCCCAAGAAAATGGGAGAGACTGTTTCTGTTAGGTAGTCTCTCCTCCCACCTTTAGTGTGGTTTGCAAGGATTATGAGATGATGGGGTTTTCTCTAACTGAGGGAGATACTTGGGGCCACCTACTCCACACATGGACCAGAACCCCAATCTCAGTCCTTGCGTAACTGGGGTAGGATAATTAAATGGCTCTGGGTACTGAGAAGTAGTCATATCCCTTTACCTCGTTTTTATGTTCCCATTCTTTTATCTAGGTATAGTTGTTCTGTAATGAAAATCTTGAGTCTGCTTTGCTTCAGCGTGCTTGACATAGCTCCCATCTGTGGTGGCATGAGTCCAAGTTTGCCACCAGGGAGCGGGGGACGGAGATGTCCAGAGCACTTTCACAGTGCAGGGGACAGAACCAGAAAAAGTTAAAATATGCCAATCTTCTTTATGTGAGAACTTGCAACTCATGTGTCACCTAATTTTTTTGTGGAATTGCTCACATGAATCACATTGTAAGTATTTTTGAAAAAAATTCTAAAGCAATGCCCACAATTGAAAATTGTTTATCTTAAAGCATTAGTTCTGTCTCCAAGTCTTGACCTTTGGGAGAGGTGGTCAAGAGCCTGGGGCTGTAGACTCAGACTGCTGGATGAGGAGTCCATGCAAAACAGAAGGCAGTGAGAATGTCTGAGAAAAACCTTTAGCTCATTTCTGCAGTCAGAAGTGCTTTTCAGCTGGAAATCACTTCGTATTTTAGCAGGAAGTGACAGACATGTACAAAGTGTAGATAGAAAAATTTTACTATGATTGCTAAAGAATTTCTTCTGGAAAGCCATTTCCAGGAGAAAGTGGTATTATATGGTAAGGTTTTGAGCAAGAAACAATGAGATATGCTGTTGACTGAGATAAAATCAACCTTGTGGAGAACAAGGCAGAATTACATTTATTTGGAGCTTATCAGGACCACAATCCAGGAGGCACAAAATTCAACTCATCATTAAAATGTGTTTCGGGTTTTAGAAGACAGTGACTGTTTCTATAGCTTCAACTGCAAGGTGGGCCATAAATTACATGTTTCATTTGGAAAGAACTGGGATTGGTACTGCAAAGGTCAAACCATCTCATAAGAAAGGGCTGGGCACAGTCTCAGGCAGCAACTGAAAAGCACCCACAGCTGGAAAGGCAGGTGAATTTCCGTCCATTCATCCTGGGTCCCGAGGTCTCTATGCACCCAGGTGTGTGTGCAACTGTGCGTATGCTTGGGATCCATCTAACAAGGCCTCTGGGCTCCACTGTAAATGCCTGTGCCAAGCTGTCTGCACTTGATTTTCTGGAACGGGAAGAAGAGTAAAGAGAGGGCAGTCATGATCTTTGTATGCCCAGTTGTGATCACCTTGTGGGATGGTGTTGGGGACTTGAGCAGCGCTGAGTGGTGCCATCCTGCTGGCTGCTGATGAATGCACTTCTTACATGGTGTAGGAAGAGGGCGATATCCTTGACCACTTGGCCATGGCAGCTGGCATGGTCGAGAGCACAGAGGTGCCTTCTGCTCTCCCTGCTGTCCTTCAAGCCCGGCCTCTTCCTCTGCTCTCCATCATAGGAGGGCATAGAAAGCACCAGCTGACTTGGCAGAAAACAGGCTAGGCCAACTCTCATGCTGTTTTGCCAGGGAGCTGCTTATTTGGCACCCTGAACCCAGGTGGGGGAGAGAAGTGTCAGCTGCTGACTCGGTCCAGGTATTTTTTTTCCTTTGCAGCACCTGCTACTTCTTCCTTGTAATGCTTGGAGAGATTCTTTTCTTTGAATCTTTTCTTTTTCTATAGGAATATAACATGGGTTAAATTCCTAAAATTCCTAAAATACACCATGCACTCAGTAACATTTTATATGTGTGTATATACCTGTACAACCAGCACCCAGGTTAGGATTCCAGCTCTGCAAGCATCCCTGAAGCCTCCCCTGCTCCCTGCCCTCTCAATCCTCCTCAAAGTGACCACCATTCTGACCCCTGTCCCATCAATTCATTTCTCTTGCTTTAGATGTGGTGTAGATAAAAACCACCTACTTGCCCTCTTGGTCTAGGTTCTGTGCTGCTATGAACAGAACTTGTGTAGGTCTTTGTTTGGCATGGACTCTTTCTTCATAAGAATGGAATCACTGGGTGAGAGGTTTGAAGAATTCATCATAATTCAATTAAGGATGTGGGAATTGGCACAACAAATACCACTTAGGTATAAATAAAATGTGTGTCCTGGGGTCAACCAATGGCAGAGCCAAGAGGAAGCTCTCACTGCAAGGACAGGTGGTCACTTCAGACTGCTCTAAGCCCTTGTTTTGTCACTTTTCAGCTCTGTCACACACATCAGGCTACATAACTCTATTCTGCCTCCATTTCCTGATCATAATGATGATGCTACTTACTTCTTGCCTACAGTGTACCCACTTCCTGTCTGCAGTGTACCCACTTCCTGCCTACAGTGTACCTACTTCTTGCCTGCAGCATATTTATTTCACAACCTGTCTTCCATATGGCAAAATCATCCAGTATAACTCTGTAGTAGTGAAAGAAGTCACTCAAGGCAGTGAGAGTAGCAGTGTAGTAGAACTATACACTTCAATAGTATCCACGAAGCACTGGGTTTCATCCCAAGACTAAAAAAAATTATGCATCGCCTTCTTTACTTTTTAGTTTTAAACCAATCAACAATTTAAAAGGAAGAATTAAAATATAATTTTGAAGGAAACATGAAAATGTAAATATTTGGTATATGAGCTTAAATTTTCATTTATCAAACAAAGCGAGGGCTCCTCACATGTCACGCTCCAGCCTGTGTCCTGGGCTTCACAAGGCCTGTGCTGTTCCCTGTCACTCTCCATGTCAGTTCCACCCAGGCACTGCAGACCTAAGCCAAGTTTCAAGCAGGAGGAAGGAGTCCACACCACCAGGAGCGTCATCCGGGAGCGCATCCACACGGCTGAGTATGCGTGTGCTGGAAGCCAAGTCTGTTAACAAGAGTTCTCCAAATTAACTTCCATGTAGAACATATTGTTTATTAAAGCAGACATCAGGAAAACATGTGCCAAATTGAAGCTTGGTCGTATGTCACTAAAATGCAACCATAACTACAGTGATTATTTTGAATGTCATCTAATGTTGGGGGAGGAATATTTTATTGCTGATGAGATTCAGTAATAGAAGATGAAATCCCACGGATGTTATCACTGTGCTAAGCTCCTCTCCTGACCACACATCTGTTTGTTTTCCTTCCTGAGGCAGCGTACTCCTGCTTCTCCACACTGTGCCACAGGGTTCCTGCAGGATGTTACTGACACACTGTCACAGACTTACTGAGTGTAGCCAGTGTGGGCACTGCACCAAAGGGAGGGCAGGGGGGAACACAGCAAAGTCCTTGACCTCACAGAGCTTATCCAGCAGAGTAGGAAGTGAGGACAAACCACAAAAAATAAGCGCAGAACCCCACCATGCACTCCAAGTGATAGATGCATGGACCCAGCCTCACAGGGTAAGAGGACAAGAGGACGGCTGATAACGTGGTAGGGATAGTCAGAAGAGATGATGTGTGAGGCCGGGCAGTGCCCAACAGTGAGAGAGGGAATGGGCTACAGGTACTGGATAAATAGGAGCTGTCTGGACCTTGGGAGGGAGCCCTTGAGAGTGGACCAGGGCAAGAGGGTAGAGGAGTGTGCAATGTAGTCATGGGAGCATGGGTGGCCAGGACAGGGCCTGTGGGCACAGTGGAGATGCTGAGTGCCACTGAGGAAGATGGGAGCCCATTGGGGCTCTGATTTGAGGGAAGAACCACTTAACAATGTCTAGATTCCACTAGAATCACTGTGGCTGCTGAGCTGGGGATAGACTCCTAGCAGGACAGGAACAAATGTGTGGCAGTTAGTGTGGCGTGTCAACGTGATTGCTTATGGGATCCACCCGAGGACAGGGAGAGCACCCTTTGGGTGTCTGGGTGGATGCTGGAGCCATAAACTTGGGGTATATGTCCAGTCCCTTGCCCCTCTCTCTGTAGCACTATCCTCTTGCTCAGCTTCCCTGCCCCCATGAACTGAGCCATGAAGTTCATGCCTCAGAGCTTGGTGACCAGGGACTGAATCCCATTAGAACCTGAACCACATTAAACCTCTCTTCAAGTTGTGGACCTTGGGTTTTGTGTCCAATAATGGGAAAGATGATTGATATAGGACAACAAGGGCAGAAATAAGAGGGTGGGAAGGGTGGGAAGAGAAAGAGAGAGAGAGAGAGAGAGAGAGAGAGAGAGAGAGAGAGAGAGAGAGAGAGAGAGAAAGAGAGAGAGCCAGCCCTATACACATAGACTTCTGGAGGGATTCTTGAAAGCAGCGCATTTATACAGAATCTCATGTTTCATCTGCCATGCTTGGTCTGAGGGGCCTGTGACTGCCTGGGAGGTGATAAGAAGGAGCCTGTGGCAGATGGAGGGTGCAGTGTCCTCAATGCTGTGCCCTCTGCAAACCAGGTGTTGAGCTCCTATCCACTGGTGTGATGGTGCTGGGAGGTGGTGAGGTCCTGAGAGTCAAGCAGCCATGTGAGGCATCAGTGTCCTCTGCATGCAAGGGTACAACTGAGCCCAAAGTCTGTGTCCCTTCCCCAGGGTCCTCACCAGAACCTGTCCTTTCTAACACCCTGATATTGGGCTTCTACCTCTAGAACTGTGAGACATAAATGTCTGTCGTGTTGCCCCATCTCTGCTACTTGGCTGAGCACCCACACAGATTAAGATGAAGAGACCCTCTGACATTTAGCAGGTTAGGATGGAGGGGAAGAATCAGTTGTGGAAACTTAGAAGGAACAGAGAGGGCAGAGGTGCTGTTCTAGGAGGTGGGGGAAGCAAGAACTTCTGGTAGGAGAAGGGGATGGCCTCTCTACTGCAAGCACTGTGAAACCCGGAAGGATGGAGGTGGAGAGGTATATTAGGGATTGCTGAGGATTAAACAAATTGATGTGTTGGAACAGGGTCTGGTCCTTGCAAGCTCTCGATGCTAGTAATAAGCACTATTGCCAGTGATAATTACTACATTTGATTGTTTGAGTATTAATGTTTTAACAACTATCCATACAAAGATATTACTCATATTTACAACCTTGGGATATCAGAGGAAATGCTGTTTTTTGCAAGAACCAAACACGAAGTTTCTACATTTTGAGCAGGCAAGAAGATTTCTGCTTTCTTCTTTGTTTCTACTATTTCTCGAGTCGTGTTGCCCACTTTCCCTCCTGATGCAGCAATTTCTCTGACCAGAACATTTCCTGCCTTGCTGGGATGCTGTTTAACTCTTCGGTGTCTCCTTCCTGAGTCCACTGTACAGGGCCATTGCAGTATGGACCAGCACATCAAGGACATTGGGTGATCTCAAGAGGGACTGGGTAAAGTGGAGCTGTTGAAGACAAAATGAGGGGGATTAAATATGTTATTTTGAAAAGATAGTTCTTAGCCACAGGATCAAAAGTTGGTCCAAGGTTGAGCCATTCCTGGACACACAGCCTTGTGGGAACGTGTCTGTGGCTCGGTGTGGTTCTGCAGGCATCTTCTGTGATAGTTCTTCCCAGACACAGGTGTGAGTGTTACCGTTTGTGTCTCGGTGTTCCCCCTTCCCTCAGGCCTCATGTAGTCATGGGGCGACTTCTGGAGTTTGTAGCTGATTATTGTGGGTGTGGGTGCTGCACCTGTCCTGGGGCAGGTAATTTGCATTACAGTGTTAGAAGGAGAGAAAGCCTCCCTAGCTGCCTGAGCTGCTGCCACTCCCTTTGCTCTATGCTCTTTGTCACTGCCGTGAACTGCTGCTCTCTGCCATGTGCTGCTCTGCCTTTGAGCCAGCTGAGTATGGACTGAAACCTCCACTAACTGTGAGCTAAATAAACCTTTCTTTCCTTCATTATGAATATTAGTTATTTGTCCCAACAAGAGAAGAGTAACCAAGATGGTGAGATTCCCTATTTCAATGTCTCCTCTTTTATTTATTTCATTTTATTTTTAGAGTGCTTCCATGCCAGTGACTCCATTTTGATTCTGACAGTCCTCACACTGACAATCCAGGGTATAGCTCAGTGTCCTGTCCCCCTGCTCTTCACACTTCCTACCCCTCCACTCTCCTGTTTAGTTTTGTGCTATGTGATTCTTCCCCTGGAGTACAAAAAAAAAAAAAAAAAAAAAAAAAAAAAAAAAAAAAAAAAAAAATGACTAATGACGTGGATCTGAGGTAACCAGGTACACACACAGCTTGACTTTGTTACGCCATAGCTGAGTGATGGAAGACACAGAACTATCAGTATCCTTAGCCTTTGCAGCTGGTTAGACAGCACATATCTAATACACAGCCCAAAATAGGTCTAAAGGACTCATGTCTAAGCTCTTGGAGAGGACTGTGTGCAAAGGGAAACTTATTCTGAACTTAGATTTCTGATACTAAGGGTGAAGGTAGAGCTACTGGTGACTGTGTGGCTATTATGCAACAAGGTGGTGTGATGAGATGGTACAAGGATGGCCTGGAGTCCATCAATAGCCAACAGTTCAGGATGAGGTCATATCAGAGCAAGGATGAGCTTCTCCCAGGCACAGGTGGTAGCTGTGAGGCCATGGTCCAGAAAATCTGTTATAATAACAATACTGGATATAGTTTAATTAGACATCTCATAACTTCTTACACATGCTGAGCCATTTTTACATGAGGCAGGTTCAGGGTGAGATTTAAGGGGAAAACTGCAACTGTTGATATTGCCTCATTGCTTTTAACAACAAATGCTGCCAAAACATAAATGTCCTCCAACAATAAGATGACAGGGTGAGTTATGGCGTGTCCATGCATGAGCAAGTCATGCAGCCTTTAAAATCATTTGTCAAACAACTTTTAGTACTGTGGAAAATGCTGATGATATAATATGGACACAAATTTATATAAACAGTGTAATTCTAACATTGTGTTTCGAAAGTCTTTATAGATAAAGAGATTGGAATGAAATACACCAACACATAATAACGTGTTTTTCTGGATAGGAAGATCATGATTCATCTTCGTTTTATTTTTTATTGAATTTTTTCCAAAGAATTTTTATTTTCATGATTGCAAGAAAAAGCAATTTTTAAAGACAAGAGACACCAGCAGAATGCCTTACTCTCATTTGAATTTGCAGTGTTTCTTAAAGGCTCAGTTGTTAAACACTAAGCCTCCTACACAGGGTTATTGGACATTGCTAGAACCTAGAGGTGGGGCCTATTGAGGTGGCCTTTAGGTCACTGTGGTTTAAGCTGAAGACACGGGATAGTAGGACCAGGCTTTCTGTTCACTTTTGTTCCGTGGAGCAAAACAATCCTTTTGCTCCAGCATGTTTTCCTGCTGTGACGTGCTGACCCGCTATAGGCCCAAAGCAATGGGGTGAACCAGCCTTGGTCCGGAGGCCTTCAGACAATGAGCCCAAATAACACTCTTCTGCTTAGAAGTTGATCATCTTAATTGCCTTGTCATAGTTACCAAAAACTGACTCTAATCATCAGGTTGAAATTTTCTTTGAAATACAACCATCCTTCCCACATTGTGGTCTGGAAGACATTCATTCAATTATGAATTAGAGTTGTTCCTGTACCTGGGTCCATCTTCTTTGTTGGGTTTGAGCTCCTGGGTGGCAGAGGCTGAGCTGTGGTCCTTGCTGATCCCCATGGGGGTCCTGAGTGGGCCGTGTCTGCCCTCCCCTCCCCCGATCGCCGCACTCACTTGGAAGATTGAACTGCAAGTGTGTGGTCCACGTCTGGCACTAAGGGCTGCAAGAAGAGAAATGCTGAAATGAAAGAGAGGCGGGAAGTCGCCCTAGGAAAGGCGCTGTCCGGGCGGGACGCAAGATGTTCTGCTTTCTCTCTCTGTGCCTCACTTTACTCATCTGTAAAGTAGGGATAACAGTCATCTCCTCATGGTGCTGAGGGAATTGTACCTTAGCAGAGGCAAAGTGCTCTCAACAGCATGGGGCACATAGAAAGCGCAGGAGAGGCCACTGGTCTATTAGAGGCTCCTGCTCAAACCCATCCTCCAGAAAAGCCTGTCGGCCCAGCAGGGACCAGGCTCCGTAACTGTGCAGTGGAGGTTGCATTTGGCTCCTCCATTCCCTCCCACATTCTACTTTTTATCTGCTTGTTTGCAAACTTCTTCCCCCAACGGGATCATAAACCTCTTGAAATGGTAAATTTATTACACTTTATATTCCCTTTGATACATGGCACCTGGCAGGTACTAAATAAAACATATTTAATTAACCTAAAATAATATGTTTGTTTTTCTTCCCAGGTGCCCTGCTTTTTCTTTTTAAGTCACAGGATCCCTTATATTTCAATGGAAGCAGCTTCTGCTATAGAGATGTTTCTGAGGCAGAGACATCCTCGGCTTCGTTCTCAGAGCAGGACTTCAGAGACAGAGCTAAAGTTCCCCTGAGCCGCTAAAGTCCATGGCTCACAGGTGGGTGGTGGGTACCACAGCATAAAGCCCAGGGCCCCTCCTGGCTCTCCCTCTAGAGACTGGTCATCAGTGCTTCTTCTTTCAGTCACCTTGGATGGATGTCCCTTTGCAGGCATGTCCCTCAGTACACGTTCCAGTGGGTGCCTACTCACCAGCCTGCTCCCGCCGGACACTTCCTCTCAGCGTGTCCCTTGCTAGGTTGGGAGGGAGCTGAAAAAAACGCAGGCCACATTTCAGAGCCAGAGAGAATCAGTGCCTTCTCCTGATCCTGTGGCAGGACACAGTATAAAGAAACTGTGCGGGAGGTCTCCCAGGAAGCTAGGGCCAGCCCTGAATTCTAATCCTGCCTTTCTAACTCACTTGCCTTATTAGGTTAGGCAGCTCCACTAGCATGCTCCTCCTGAACACCGGCCTCTGGCCCAGGCAGGAGCCAGTGGGTTGTGACCTTATTACCCCTCCGGCAGCAAGGTGGGAAATCATGCGGAAATGATCCGTGGCACTTTTTTCTAGCATAAATGCTAATTGACATTGACCAGTTGCTTGGCTGATTCAGGGACCTCTGGAGGAAGCTTCCTGTTTAATCTGCAAATAAGTGATCGCAGGGTGGCTGTCATTGTATCCTGGCGTGGGAGCATGTGTCTGGCTGCTGCCTGACTCATGGGCTGAGCTCGCCTGCCACCGGATGTCACAAATAACGCTGCTATTCAAAGAGGAGGGATGCTGCCGTAGAGCTCAGAAGTGATTTTTTTTTTTAAATTAAAAGCCTTATTTATGTGTCTTCCTAAATATTCCAAGCCCTTCTAGAAGGAGACAATAATCTCTGTTTAGCTGGTAAGGCAGAGGAAACAAAAACCACATTATGTGTAATACCCCCGAAGCCAAATTACAATATTTACCTCTGCATGCTAACTTGATGTGCGTAATTATCTGTGCTTAGAACAGAAAATGGAAGAAAAGGTTCAATGAACAGTCACCTGTGTGTGGTGAATAATGTTGTTCCAACAGACACAAAAGTTGTAGGGGAGGATTTAGGAAGCAGGGGGGAAGTGTTGTTCTTGAGCATCCTATGGAGAGAGAGGAGGAGGGAGCAGGAGGGAACTGCTGTGGGTGCTGGCCATGCCACAGAGGCACGGCCTGGAGCAGAGGGTCCCCTATCTACCCTGCCAGGAAGGGTGAGACAGCCTTCAAGAACCCAATAGAACACAGATCTCATGGGCGGAGGCCAAGGGTGCTGGGCAACACCCCAAAGTATGCATAGCTGCCACGTAACAAAGAGTTATCAAGCCCCACAATGTTGCTTCTGAGGGATCCAGACCACACCAGTCCTGCCCACTTTGCCCTCAGCCTTCAAGCAGGGACAGAAGGTCCAGTGTTGGGGGTGAGAGACAGACAGGCAGGAGCAAGCTCAGCTTCGCCATTGTCCCCTTGGCAGAGCGAGATGATTCTCTAGTGGAAAATTCTAGGAGCATGAATGTTGCTCATTCCTCATCCTAGCTCCACACTCACTCCTCTTTTCCTAAAGGAAGGTGCTCTGAGGTGCTGAGCGTGAGTCCATTCCTTTTGCCAGAACTAGAGACAAGATCTGAATATGTTTCAGGCTTCCAGAGAAAAATCCCAGGGAGTGTGGTGCTTCACGGCAGGGAGATCACTGTTAGGGGCTGGCCAGGCAACCCTGCTGGGCTGCTCCATGAACCTGGGGACACCAGAGGCACCATACTTGGTGACACAGCCACCTGAGGGCTATCATTTGGGCACAGAAGAGTTCACGCTCCAGAGGATCATCTGCGGAACTGAGCTGAAGCTTGGAGATCTACTCACTCAAATTTAATGCATATTTTAACCACAGACACGGGATTATTTATTTATTTATGTATGTATTTGGTACAGGGTCTACAGGGTCTCACTATGTGATAGGACTCATAGTGATACTCCTGTTTTCAGCTTCCCAAGCATTGGGATCATAGGTGCTTGATACCATGCCCAGTCTCAATCACCCTCTCAGTGCATCTAGGGGATGGGGCCTGCACTGCATGGTGGGAATCAAACTCCGGCTTCTGTGCTCTGCCTATGCAAACACTTTAGTCTGCTGAGCTATCTGGCTGGCCCTAGCATTTTAAATCATGGTGCCAAGCCTATGCAACACATAGCAAATGCTCAAGGAAATAACGAGTGAGTGAGTGAATCAGTGAATGAAGTCCAAAATTCAAGTGACTTTCCAGGGCTTTCACAGTAACATAGCACTGAAATTCCCTTTCTTTCTCTCTCTTTCTTGATTTGTTTTATTTTGGGTCATTCCTGTTCTTGGGGCTCTAACATCTCTGTCCAAAGACCTCTCCCTCCATGTAGATTATGGTCTCCCCAAGAGCAGATGTGGGCTAGCACCATGTAGGAGCTCAGCCTAGAACTTACATGTAGTGGGAGGTCAACAACCCAGGCACTGACCCTGTGTGCTCCCTTTGGTGCTGTGCATACTGGTCTTACAGCTGACATCCAGGTCTTTGAGTGGCTCTACTCGTTGAGCTGTTGCAAGTCAATCTGTCAAGTTTTACTCTTGTTGGTGCCTTCTAATTTGTGGCTTCTAATTAGTTTCCTCAAAATTTTTACAGGCAAAAATGAAGAAATCAAAACCAAAATGAATGTGCACTTACTTGTACACACACACATACTCACACACACACACATACACACACACACACAGAGTTGATTTTCATCACTTGAGTTGTATTCCTGTATTCCATTAAGTCACTGAAAACATTGCATTAGGCAGTGCTGAGGAAATACCTAACTGGGTTCCCATGAGCCTCTGCTTACCACTCAGCCCTCCAGACTCTGGAACAGATGGGAAGAGCAGGGTGTGTGTCCTAATGGTGGGGTCCAACCCTAGTCCTCCTTAAGACACTTTAAATTTGTGAATTTGCAAATCAAGCCAATATAAGTCACCTTTTTCTTTTCCACTTTCACATGAACTAGTGATTAATTTATCCATTTAGTAAAAAATACTTTTTATCATGTTCTAAAAATGAAATACAGCAGATGCTGCTTTATTTCTAAGGGCAGGAAGGTGTACAGCTAATGAGACATTGTACACAAGAAAACCTTTATGAAAACACTCTCCCCAACATACAAACATATAGAGACACTTGGGGCATTAATCCTATTCCAGGCACAGGAGCAGGCTTTGAGAGGTAAAACTGGAGCCTGATGATCTAAATATTCAAAGAGCTCATGGGTTAAACTTGTTTCAATTTTTAATGAACTTTTCTTGTGGCAAAGAAAACTAATTTTCTTCTTACTGTTTGTCTCACTTAATTGTTGCTATGATACACTGCATTGAAAATGAAACAAAAGTTCCAGTGGTGCACAGTCATGATGAACTCATGGGCTTTGGGGGTCTCACCTGGGCTCTTGCTTTGATTCTTGCTTTGTATGCACAGAGGGGCCAGGATGGCTCAACTGCAGGCCACAACAGCTAGGGAGTCTGTTCCTTGTGTCTCTCTCACTTCCAAGACCAGTGGTCTCTTATGTGATAGCAGAACTTCAGCATGGGAAAATATATGAGGTCTTCAAGGACCCAGACT
This sequence comes from Capromys pilorides, assembly GCA_004027915.1. Taxonomy (NCBI): domain Eukaryota; kingdom Metazoa; phylum Chordata; class Mammalia; order Rodentia; family Capromyidae; genus Capromys; species Capromys pilorides. The sequence goes on along the minus strand of PVKN010003405.1, from coordinate 21,028 downwards.
CCCTTCTAATTTATTTTGTTGGTTAAAGCAAACCACCTAGACAAACCTAAAGTCAAGGGGTAGAGTGGGAAAATGATACCTTCTTTAGTGGAAGAGATGATAGTCATTCAGCAAAAGACATGAAGGTAGAGAGGGCTGAAGAACCTGTATAAGTAGTGCAATCTGCTACATCATTCATTGCTCTTGAGTCTCCTAGAAATCCACCCCAGCTGAACAAGAAATAGAATCACTCCCTTAGAGATGGCATCTACTTCTTGGCTTGCTCAGCTGATTTCATGTCTTTGCCCTGGCTTTCCCTTCTTTCGACTTTCTTTTTCTCGAATGAAATGCATGGCTGGAGGTATCTGTCTATAGCTGGGCTTGGGAAGCTGGAATGGATGTCTTTATAACATGCTCTTTTTGTGATCTCTCTGGAGGCAAGGCTCAGCTTCCTTCCAAGTTGCACTCTGCAAATTGCTAAGTCCCAGAGAAGCAAATATTAATGGAAATGCATTAGGTGGGAGGAGGAAATCTTGAATTTGTGTACTTGTTCCCAAAACCATCATGGCAAACTGTTTGCATCAGGCTAATTTTGATCATTCTTTCAGTAGGAGTGTGTTCTGGTAATAGGATCAGACAAGCTACATTATTTTCTTTAATGCTTTGCTAGAAAGAGATTGATTTTTTTCTTCATGTAAAGTACAATGCGTCCCTTCCATTAAACAAATTAAACTGCTGAGGTCAGGAAGGCTACAAGAAGGAGCAGTGGCATGCTGATAAATGTTTAACAACCAGCTCTCTGGAAGAAAAAACCCTATCTGTAGCATTTGCCAGTTTCTGTGGTATAAACTCTGCCATTAGGGTGACTTCAAGCTTCCAACTCGATGTCTCTCAGTAGAGCTGGAAAGAGATGCACTGTATGAGTCCCTTCCCCCTACTGAGCTGGCCTACGTTGGTTTGCTTGCTGGATGTCCACAGAGGAGAGGAGGCAGTGTGTGAGTTCCACTTAGTTTTTCTCAGAAGATAAAGCTGGGGCAGGATGAATCCAGAGTACCAGCAGGAAGGGATTCATCTGAAATCAGGCAGCTTAAAAGTGATGATGATGTTGTCTATGCTTCACCATGTAGTGGCTACTCATCTGCCAAGATACTTACCTCAGTACCCCACTCACTTAGCACAACGGCTCCTCACACAGCCCCATATGGTGTGTCCTATTGGAGAATCCAAGGTGCAAGTAGCTAAATGACACCTACCTTGTTAAGAAGTGAGATCAAGATTCAAGTCCAGGCATTTCAGCCCAAAGTCCTAATTGGAAGTCATGTACATAGCCCGGTGTTGCCTCAGTAGTAGAAAAATCAAAATTAGGGCCAGTCCCTCTCATTCCTTGCTGTACATGTCCTTGTCATTCTTTTAGGTGGCCCACATCTATGTTCTCTATGGGCAAACGAGTACATGTCTTGCAAGATGAAGGCACAAGCCTCACCTTTGCCAAGGTGGCGGATGGCCAACCTGGACTAGGACAGAGGTGAGCCTGGCTTGTACTCATTTATAAGGGGTGTGTGGTAAACCTTCCAGATTCTTGCAAGCCATTACTAAAAATTAGGTTGAATGAACTTACAACTATTACATTAACAGTAAAGGACATAAATATTCATCAGTTATCCCACCCTAAGGATTTTACTGTCCTCAGTACCTTTGGAGATCAGTGTCCATGGTATCCATACAATGAAGACACCCATGTGACAGTGTTCACTGAGCTCTTTCCAACTATGTGCTTGATGACGGCAGAGCAGTAGCTTGAATCTACCTATGGCAGGAATATTTGAACATAGAAACCAGCAACTGCCACAAAGTGGGGCTGGACTTATTGTGTAGATTTTCTAGACTTAGGAAGGAGATAGAGAAACTGTGAGTAATGTAGATTCAACTTAAAAGTGTGTCATGTCCATAGTTGTTACATTGTGAGTAGTGCAAAATTTATCATTTCTCCAATGCCTGAAAATTATTATTCATCTTGTGGTTCAACTTTTCTGCTAGGTGGTTAAGACCAAGGTAAAGCAAGACCTATAGAACAAAAAATGTAAATTTTGTATCTGACACTGTCAGTCAAATCCCCTCAGGATTTACACTGAAACTATGTACAGAAGTTTATAGATCTTTTGTCAGTGTTCGCCATCTGGATGAGTCATGACCATTATTTGACCAATTTGCTCTATTTGAAAGCTTGAGAGAACGTTTGCTCTCTAGATGACTCTCCTTAGGTACACTGTATATCTTCAGTCCCTTTCCTCTGTAGCCCCATAATCTCCTTGAACAGAAATTTTGGGACACCCTGAGTTATAGGATGTTACAAGTTCTCTTATGTTCTGAGACCTCACTGGCCTTGAAGGGCTAGGGCCAAAATATTGGCTATCCTTTCAGCCCTTCTTTTTCTCCAATTTTTTAGTCTGCATGAAGTATAAAAAATAAAGCCATATTAATATGCTGAGCTGCAAAATGCTCAAGTCAACAGCTTCTGCCATTGCCAGTCTTATGCTAACTCACTACTATTATGGACTATTAGACTATATTGGGTTATTTTGTTGAATTCATGCACTTACAATATTTGAATGGCAATGGAACATCCATCTCTGACAAAACAAAACAAAAAAGGGGATATAAATGAAGGACCATTTTGTAGTGAAAAAAATAGGATAGATGTACAGCAACTTTCTCTTAGTTCAATGAGAAGGATTTGTACTAATAGTGTTTAGACTGTCCTACTAACCTGTTTTGAAACCATCTCATTGCTATTTCTTTCTCATTAAAATTAATAAAATAAAAAAAGAAAAGTTATTATTCACTTTAGTAAAGTCTCCCACATGGTCAGTGAACAAGTGACATTACAAGATGCAGTTTTGGGACACTTTTTGTATCACCTTTGATTTGTCAACAAAAAACCTCAACCAACCTTTCATATGGAACTATATTCCTGTTGACTGCCCACATGTGCGAGAGTTAGACAAAAAACAATGAAAGACATTTTTAGCCAATATTCTCAACCAAAAAGAAAAATGGACATAGCACACAGGAATTTGTTCTCAGCACATTCACCAGTAGGACAAATAAGAAACAAGCAATGAGACAGTTTCAAAACAGGTTAGTAGGACAGTTACAATAATTAATACATTGCATACTGTTGTCTTCAAATTAATTGTTCAGGGTACAAGATGCAGACATGTTATCCTGTGTAAACACTATTAGTACAAATCTTCCTTCTCATTGCACTGAGAAAGTTGCTGCACATCTGTCCTATTTTTTTCACTACAAAATGATCCTTCATTTATATCCCCCTTTTTCATTTTGTTTTGTCAGAGATGGATGTTCCATTGCCATTTAAATATTGTTAAGTGCATGAATTCAGCAAGAAACAAACAGTCACCCCAGATCACTGCAGAAGTAAAAGTTTTAAGGCAGCCAAGTAAAGGAGGACCTGATGCAGAGCTGGAGCTGGGAACTGGTGGAAGTCTCAAGCCCAAGACATGGAGCCGGAAGTGTGGAGATGCCAAGGTGACCAAAGTGACTTCAGCATCACAGAAGGACGTCAGTGGGTCAGTCTTCTAATGTTGTCTCCTGCACTTGTTAGCATGCTCATCAGGGGGTAGCTGGGTATTCCCCCAAGAGATGGTCTCCAGCAATCTCTTGCCAGGTTAAAACCTACAGAGTAAGCAATGGCCACAGACCTTCTGTGCATTGAAGTGATGGACTAAAACAGAGACAGGCTCAGTTTGAAAGGCCTTCTTGCACATTGTGAACTACAGTGAGGGATCACATTTATATATCCGTGGTTGTCCCTTTAAACTAACTCACATGGACAATGAAAAAGCCAGCCTTGACATTCGCATCGCATCTGTGACGTGGCACCATGAAAGGCAAGGAGACAGCAGCACGCACTGCTTTGCAGTATCCCAGCAGCTCACGGACCCCTTTCTCTTCTCCAGGTGCAAGATGCAGGCATCAGTGTACAGGCATCCATGGCTGTCAGCCCAACCCATGCTGAGGGAACTGAAGTTGTTACAGTCCTCTGGGTTCAGAGTTGCGGACAATTGAACAGAATCATCATTGCTTCATTAGATAATCATTTAAAAGCACATGCTGGGAATTGTGATGAGGAAGTCAGTATGCTGACCCGCAGGCCAGGTGGGCTGTGCAGGGAAGGGTTCACACACTTGGACAGGGAGCAGAGAATCCTGGGGATATGGCATCAGAGCGCAGGGAAAGCCGGCCTCTGCCATTTCTCTAGCGGTTACTCTAGATCACCACTGCAAGAAATCACCCTATACCGATTGCCTGCATCAGAGTCACAGAGACACACACCCCATGTGGAATAAGTCCTACCGCTATTGCTTCTGAACTACTTTTTGCCAGGGACTCAGTTTGTGTCACTGTGCCCTGGGGCCTTTGTATTCATCATCTCTATAGGAGCTAGAGGTTTCTTTAGGTGTAAAACACAGGCTCAGAAAGTTATTTCCTCAGATCTCCCCACAGTCTGTCTCCAAAACTTGCACTTGTGACATTCATATTACAGAATGGTGCTTAGGGGACAGAACCATTAAACTTCAGTATCCACACTGTACCTGACTGGTTAGCCCTTATATCAATGGATGCAATAGTTTGTGGGTTCAAAGCCACCTGGCTTTGTAGGTGCAGTCTGAACCTCAGCTTTTCCATGTGCCCATTGGGAGCATAATAGAACCTGTCCCACAGGGCTGCTGGTGGGTCTGCATGACACACCCATCAGGTAAGGGACAGCTGCGCTTGCTGTTCCCCAGACCACTGTTATTGGAAACAGACCCAGGGGCCAAGAAATCTTCATGCACAGCCTCTGTGCTCTGTAGGTGGTGAGGGCATCATGGGTGTTGAGGAGACCTGGGCAAATATACTGGCCCCTGGCAGCATCTTCTACAGTCTCATTTCTACACCCCATCAGGTGTGTTGGTGCCGGGCGACTATAGGGAGAGGTGTGCGGACACTTCTGAGGATGTGCTGCAGTGCTGGAGAGGGAAATCCTGGGGAAGCCTCCGCTTCTGGCAGAGCTGGCAGGTGGGCGGGCACCCTTGCGAGGTGAGGCATTAGTACTGGCACATCCTCACTGTCCCTGCAGAGGACCAGCCCTGCCCGCCCTTCTGCACCAGAACACAGCAACATCTTCGGCCTCCACCACTGCATTCTCAACATCATGTAGGGGCCTTGCTATGTTAGGGGATGAGATGACTCAGGTAAAATATATGTGAAGAAGTTTGCAACAGTGAGGTGTCTAAAAACCTGGATGGGGAACCCCAGCTTTTTTAAATTTTAAAGTAATGACTCTCTAGTTATTGAAAATTCTCTACAGTGGGTTATACTCAGTCTTCCTGTGCTACACAAACACGTTGTTCAGCTGTGATGCTGAGGAATTTGCTGTGGGGTACTGTGTATGGTTATGTCGTACTGGGGTACTGTGATTCATTTGGCCCTGGCAGTGATTCATTCTCTGGGTACATTTAATGGCTTCTGAATGAAAGGAGAGATGGAGTGCACCTTCTTTTTTATTCTTTTTGAGACAGGGTCTCGCTCCACCATTTGGGCTGGCCTTGTGCTCACTTCTATAGACCACAGAGTGGTCTCAAACTCATGTCGATCCTCCTGTCTCAACTTCATGAATACTAGAATTGTGCCACCTCCTCCAAGGTCGATGGTATGCCTGGGTTTCCAGGGCTGGGGACTGAACTCGGGCCCTTGTACTTACCAGGTAGGTACTTATGCCTCTGAGCTATCTCCCCAACCCCATGGAGCACCTATTGTCCAAAGCAGATTTCTTCCTTAATTTTTAAAATTTAAAATTATAAGTGCAAAGTTATTTTACAATGAGCAGAATGATAAATGCCCGAGTTCCTGTACCACACAGCTTAGGACTAGGGATGCTCCAGTTCCACTGGGCCTCTCCTAACACTGTACCAGGCCCCACTCAGATGTAGCCACTTCTTTGTTTATGGCCATCTTGCTTTTATTTATAGTTTTATTACATATACATGTTCTGCCTATCAATATATCCATTTCTGTGTGCTTTTACATTTTAAAATCTGACCTACAATCTATTTTTTTCTGGGATTTTCTTTTGTCTTGACACTGGTTTTGAGCTGCTCTCATTTGTTCTGAGTTTGGGTAGCTCATTTTTAAAGTTTTCTAGCTATACCATCCAAATCTAATTTTATAGATTCAGTCAGTTCACTGTTATTTTTCTTGCATTTCTAATCTTGTATTTTTGAGGCTGTCTTTTGTTTTCTTCTTTTAAAAAATTTTTGGGTGGTTTGGAAGTTTTGCATTGTATTTTTATCATTTCATGTGTATCATATGTCTTAGATCATTTTCCATTACTATAACACAGTAACAGGGACTGAGTAATGTTTAAAGAAAAGAAGTTCATTTAATTCATAGCCATGGAGGCTGAAAGTTCAGACAGCAGGACATCATGCTAAGTGTGTGTGTAATAGGGGTCGCATGGGGAGACAGGAAGCCAGGAGGCTGGGAAGGGA